>CM068302.1:41229052-41488418 GCA_034768395.1 Linum lewisii
TTTCGCTCAGCCTACCCGAAACCCCCCTCTCCTTTTGAAATTGCCAAACGCCCCACTTTCAACACCCGCCGCCGCCGTCGCCGACCGCCGCCGCACTCTCTCCCTCCTCATTCTGATCCCAACAAGCCCTAGAACGTTCGAATCAGAGCTTTGCAGCTCCAGTTCTCCGTAAACCCCAGTTTTCAAGTTTTTCACCGATTCCTCTGAACCCGTCCACTTTTTGCAATCATGAGGATTGATTGAACTTATAGAACTGTTCTAGGATGCTTGCTATGCATAAGATTAATTCTTTGTTATGTTGACTTGTGAGATATGTCGGTTTGACGTTGAATTGTTGTTGATCGTTTGGCTGTCATAAGTGTTCATTCTTGTTCATATTATCGTGCTGCCAATTGAAATAATATTTTACCGTCACTCTCCGAGTTGTGAAAGTCTCGCCATGATTAGGGTCCAATATGCTTCAATGTTCACTTTCTAAATGTCAGTTTGACTTTTTGAACTCTGATTGTAATTATCCGATTCTGGCTGTTCTGAAATATGTATTTTAATGTCTATGATTACCGGTTACTCCGCTTTACTTACCCCACTTAGTTTCCCTCGTTTCTTTGTGAAATTGAGTTTTTCTACTAAGTGTGGGGTAAGGTTTTGGTCGACTAATTTTGGTTTCATTCTGGTTTAGGAACACCTTTGAGCGTAGGACTAAGGCGCGACTCGATGGCGCCTCGAGCTCAGGAGCTGCCGCTCCTGTCACACCCACCATTCTGGGTCCTCCACCTGCACTCCCTCGCCATGCTAGATACCATCCCACCATCGCCCGTCTACCGGACTTCTACTTTGAGAACTTCCAGAAGATCGAACACATCCTGGAGCTGACGTGCGTCCTTTATCCATGGAGTCACTCCAGGAGCATGACGAGGATTCATACCGGAACGTGCATGACGCCCTAGCACCGGTCGGTCTCCTAGAGCTGATCACCATCGCTGCCGAGTTCCCAGACATTGCTCTCCAGGAGTTCTGGGTGACATTTGACTTGGACGAGCATAAGAGGAGACGGGGCCAGAAGGTGATCACCCTCTTTCTTGGTGGGGTGTACCGACAACTCACCTACGATGAGTTTGCCGCTCATCTGGGCATCCCCTACGAGCACTATCACGATCACCACCTCGGCTGGGGCGATGATGATGACGACGAGGAGTTACACGCCCTCTAGAGCCACATGACAGGCGTGCCTGGCGATCACCTCGGGAAGAACAACTCAGTTAAGTCTCTCTCTCACCCGCTCTATAAGTTTATTCATATGGTCTGGCGGAGGTCACTTTTATATGTCAGAGACAAGGATCGCCACCATATCCTTAAGGAGGAGCTCGTGCTTCACCGAGCCATCCAAGAGAGCTACCCTCTCCACCCTGGCTGGGAGCTAGCTCACATCTTCAGCCAGCGGACCAAGAGGAAGAAGCTACCACGCAAACTCTTGGGAGGAAACTTCATAGGTCAGCTCATCCTCTCCTTCGGCATCAGCCATGAATATGGCCCTAACATTCCACGACACCCAATTATGACCGTTGGAGGAGACTTGGCGGTCGAGTCGGAGGACGAAGATGATGCTGAGGAGCAGCAGCCGCAGCCGCCGCCTAAGTTTCAAGATTATATACCCTCGCCACACCATCAGGCAGGGTACATCCACCAGTCGCCGCCGCGCATTCCAGATCCATTTCCGGCTCATACTCACCATCCGCGACATCACCCCGCGGATGTGGGAGAGTTATACGAGCGACTGCAGGAGTGGCGCATCACCGACAACGCCACCCAAGAGGCGCGATGGACTATTATGCAGCAGCATATGCGCCGCGCCGACAGGCGATATGAGGCACAGCTGGCGTGGCAACGCCAGCTCGGCGAATTTCTCCACTTTCCACCTCCCGGTTCACCGGACCAGCAGTGATCGGGTTGTATTTCTTTTCTGGTGTCTTCTTTTTATTTATTCTCTTCGGATTTCGGTCCAACTTTTTTCTGTGTGGATCCGGGACACTTGTCCCGGTTTCCTTTTTATGTTTTATTTGTTTTTGTTTTGTAGGCAGTTGGGAGATTCCCTTTGCTTCGCTTGGGTAGATTCCCTTCGCTCCGAGGACCCGTGCTCATCCCCTACACAATCATCTCGGTCCAGGTTCTTCTACTTCACTCTAAACTCTAGAATTAGTCCTGTGAGGACACAGTCCGATTTAAGTGTGGGGTAGGATGCTAGAGAACCTTGCATGAACTTGATTGCCCTTGATTGTGTTTTGTGTGCCTCGTGATTCCATTCCAGTCTCTCTAGCATTAGAATGGCTCAGTTCTTGATTTTTGATGTTAAGTTGTTGTTCAAACTTTCATAATGATGCTTAGACTGCTTAACCTAGAACTTGAGAACCAACTTGTATGCTTTGATGCTAAATTGCCTGGTCAGAACAGAATTTTAAAATCACACTTGTAGTTTGTAACCTTGATTGCATGAAAATGACCGAATCCGACTAGCAAACCAACTGTGAGCTTTTGATCCATTGCACGTAACTTGCAATTTAAATTCTTTCTGAGTGGTTTTCTGTTTACTTGAATGAGTTAGAATTTTCATGAAACCTACTCGAGACCACACGATGACACGAGTTCTAGAAGGATAGGGGCACCTAGATTCAGCTACTAAGCCAGATAGCCTACCAAACGATAAATCCACTAGGTTTAGACCCTTGAGCTTGGCCTGTTATTTCGGTTCGATAATACATTACAGCCATTTCCCATTTCTTTCATTCCCCGTTGATCCCCTGTGGTTGTAGTTCTAGATTGACCTATCGGAAGTCGGTTTGTGGTAACCTGCCTATAGCCATTAAACAGGTGGCCTTAGCTGATATGTCCAGACGTGTAAACCCCTCTAGCAACTAAAAGAAAAATCGGCACAAAAAGAAAAAAAATAAAGAGAAAAATTTTGAAAAAAGTGAAGAAAGAAGAAAATCAGAAAAAGTTCAAAGTGTAGTTCAAATAAAACGTTCTTCTCCCTATAAATGGAAGAACAAAGTAGAAAGAAAAGTTGAAAAGAAAAGAAGAAAAATCGTGTAAAGAAAAAGAATAAGTGCTAGGTTGCTTGAGGGTATCATAGGACGAGCGTTCATTATTCCACCCGTGTATGGTTAGACGGTAGGAAGCCATAGATTAGATTCGAGGGAAGTTAGTCGAAAGCTACACCCACCAAGCCATCATCATTCATTCCCATCATCCATCTTATTATAAACCCGAGTAGTGTAGTATTCATTACGGTCCTAGCAGGGAAGTCCTTCTTGACTAGATACTCGTGTTGTCACAATGGTGGAGATGTGGTCGAAATACAAACCTATGACAGAATTCGATAACAGAAAACGATTGAGAACAGAAACACGTCCTTAAACACAGAGAGTGAGAGTTCCCATTGTACTAAATATATCCTGTGTGAGAAGTCTGGTCGGTCAGGTCAAATTCGTGCATGATTGATTGCTAATTACTTGTCGTGTGCAGTTTATTAGTGAGACCAGGTAGTTTGGCTGATCAGTATGCATGTTAGGTTTCTTGTTCTAGGATCGATCTGTCTAATAATTCATTGTGTTTGATTGAGCTCCAATTTAACCGATCTTTTCATTTATGAACGTGAGCGTCTCTATTCAGTTTGCTTGAGGACAAGCAAAAGCTTAAGTGTGGGGTATTTGATGACACTCGATTTGACGTGATTATCAGCCTCATTTCAGCGACATTTCTTTGCTTAAGACATTGTTTTTAGGGTAGAATAACGAATATTCAATCGATTGCCCTATCTCGTGCCATTTGTGTTACCTTGGCCCGTTTCGGGTCTATTTGATGGTTTTCTAGTGTTTTTGTGTTAGCACAGGTTTTTGCCGTCAAATAGCGTAGCCATGGACGTGTCTAAGGCGTAGGAACCTCGAGGAGTCAAACCGGAATCGATCAAAGGAGTCAATCAAGTCAAACCGAAAATCTGCCATTCACACTTACAGTTTCGGCGAAACCAGGCCCCCAGATTCGGCTAAACCAGCAGTTCAAATCAGCCAGTGCCAAGTGAAGAATGCTTTCGGCGAAAATACTCAACTGCTCGGACCGAAAATATTGAACAGCCGGTGGAGCCCTTGAAATTAAAGGAATTTTCGCCGAAATTCTTAAGGAATTTTTGGCGAAAATAATACACTGGTCCGACTAATTTAGGGTTAAGTATTTATACTTAACCCGGCGGCCCAAATAAGAGACAATTCATAATTAATCATAATACAATTCATAATTCGAAAAACAGTGCTTTTGGAGATCAGAATCCTCTGAAGTTCTGGAGCGAAGAGTTGGAGTTCGAAGAGCCGGATAGAGATCGTGACGCCATCCCTTCCATCTCGGAGAACCGGAGCTAGGAGTGTAACTTACCGAAGATCGGAGTCTGTCAGAGTCGTCTGAATTAGGTTTTTCAGATCCTTTTCTGTTCTTCCTTGTGATGATGAACTCTTTCTTTGTCTTTGTGTCTTTTGTAATGATCATGAGTAGCTAAACTCGTGAGAGCTTAGACTAGATGAACCCTAAGTGACCCAGGGCTTTAAAGCGGTCACGGATCGGCGGTGATTAGATTCGAAATTCAATCAGTTCTTTTTCATGTTTGATTCGTTCTTCATTGTTCATGTTTCTTGTCTGGATTGATCACCTAGATTAGATTCTTGTTAAGCTAAGGATAGAAGCGAACGCTCGCCTTACTTTAGAACATCGAATTGAACAATTAACCTTATAATTGGAGTGTGCCTTTCGTAGGAACCGGTTAGGGTTAATTCACTGCAAGAGTAACTCATTAATCACTAGTAATCTCACCAATTAATTAAGTCGTTGCGAGAGGCGACCGTACCCAGGCGGCTAGTTAATCTTGGTAGTTAGAACGGATAGAGCGAACGTTCGCCGGTCTTAAACCTAAGGGTAAGGAGTTATGGTGGTGTCTTAGTAATTTATTGAATGAGAATCGAAATCCGCTGATCTGTTGATTGCCAATGCTCTGGGGAACGAAGGGGGATTCAAAGTCTAAGTTCGTCTGTCATTCTTGTTTCCAAACCCTAATTCTCAATCTGCTTTAGTTTAATCTTTTTAATTTTTCTGCATTTCTTAGAAGTAGAAGTCGTGGAACTCACACCATGCACAACGTGTTTTTCCTTGAATAATTTGTTAGTTCTGAAGTAGCCAATCATTCGAAGGCCCGTGGAATACGATCTGCTATACGCTTTTTCTTAGCATTAGTAGTTTTTATTTGGCTGAACGTCCGAACAACGACCGGGGGGCGTTCACCAAGTAGCTAAAGTTGTAGAGCTTAGATTAGATGAACCCTAAGTGACCCAGGGCTTTAAAGCGGTCACGGATCGGCGGTAATTAGATTCAAAGTTCAATCAGTTTCTCTTTGCATGGTTGTTTTGTTCTTGATTATTTATGTTTCTTTTCTTGTTGATCGCCTAGATTAGGTTTGTGTTGAGTTAGGGTTTGTCGCTAGACAGTTTCCTTGCTTTAAAACATTAAAACTTGTCTTTCTTGATCACCTAGATTAGATTCTTGTTAAGCTGAGGATAGTAGCAAACGTTCGACTCACTTTTGAACATCAATTCAACCAGTTAACCTATTCATTGGAGTGTGCCTTTTGTAAGAACCAATTAGGGTTAATCCGCTTCAAGAGTAACTCATTAATCATTAGTAATTGCACCAGTTAGTTCTTCTGTCGCAAGAAGCAAAAGCTCGGGCGGTTAATTAATTGTGGTAGTTAGATCGGATAGAGCGAACGTTCGCCAGTCTTAAACCTAAGGGTAAGGAGTTATGGTGGTGTTTAGGAATTGATTGAATGAGAATTGAAAACCGCTGGTCTTGTGATTGTTGTTGCCTTGGTGATCTAAGGGGGATTCAAAATCTAAGCTTGTCTGTCATCTGTCTAAACCAACCAATCATTCTGTATTTTAACTTCATTTTAATTTTCCTGCATCTTAGTCTAGAAGTCGTGGAACTCACACCACGCACAACGTGTTTAAACCTAAATAAATTGCCAACATATTTGAGTAGGCAAGAAGAAGAGACCTCGAGTAGAATACGATCTAGTCTACCTTGGTAGATTAGTTATTTGATACCGCTAAAACTGCAGCATCAAATTGGCGCCGTTGCCGGGGACTCTTCTAATTGTTTGAAAGAAGAGTTGGCAATTTATTCTTCTACCTTTCCGCTTTTCATATTTCATTACACTTTGATTTTACACCGGAATGTTTGTTTTTGTTGCTTGTAGGTTGTTTTACAAGTCTATGAACCGCCCGTTCACTCGTTCTTGGTCTAAGTCTTTCAAGACCATTAGTTCAGACAAGCCGGGTAGCTCTGCACCGCCTAAGCAACCGCGAGTTTCGAAGCAAGCTACTACCGATACACCCTCATTCCCTTCACCACTTAAGATCGAGGAGTTGAAGGAGAACTCCTCATCTTTGTCCGCTTCATCCACTACTTCAGATTCACCACCACCTTCTCCTCCTGTAATGGCTGCTCAACGCACCATGGCAGATTACAATAAACCAAGCACGACGAATGTTCGGTCTAGCATCGCTGTGCCGTGCAACGATGACGATCCTGACTATGAGATCAAGATCCCTTTCCTGGAAATGATCTCTAGGGATGTTCAGTTCGAAGGGAAGCCGCAAGATAACCCATGCACACATTTGGCGGACTTCCTAACCATGTGCGAGACGTTCAAGAGTGGGAACCTCGATAAGAACACATTATGCTTACGAGTCTTCCCCTTCTCCCTTAGAGGCATCGCAAAGAGATGGCTCAGTAGCAAACCACCTGGCCACTACACCGATTGGGATAATCTAGCTCAAGACTTCGTAGAGGAATACTTTCCTCCTTCAAGAACTCCAGCTTATAAGGACAGCATTGCCAGATTTTCTCAGAAGAAAGGAGTAAGTTTATATGATGCTTGGAACGAATTCCAATAACTCCTCTATGATTGCCTCATCATGGATTCGAGCAGAGACAGCTGGCTGAGATCTTTTCCCAAGGGATGAACGAAGAATCAGCTAAATGGATCAACTCCTTAGCTGATGGAGACTACACCGCACTCGCACCAGAAGATGCTCTTCTTCACTTTGCAAAATGAGCATCTAAGTCTAGGAATTGGGAGAGACAATTTGAAGTAGCTAAGAGCCGACCGAGCATTGAATATCAGATCAAGATCGAAGTACAGAAACAAATAAAGAAGAATTTTGGTACAGCAGATGTCTGGTCTATAGAGGAAGTGAATCTTATTGATCAAGACTTCACCAACAATCAAAGAGGCTACCCTGATTACCGTCAATTCAGACAACCTCCTCAACAACAAGGAAGCTTCCAAGAGCATTCTCCTTACAACTTTGGGTTCGACCAGAGTAAGAATCAGTACTTGAGCAATAGTCATCAAGATCCTCTTGGATTCACCAGAGGACAGCAACCTCAGAGATCTACATCAGGGAACGCAAGGGAAATTGAGATAGGCAAGAAGCTCGACCAGATCATGGCAAGACTCGATGACCACGAGGAAAAACTCAAGTCTCAAGCCGTCTTAAATCAAGATCATGAAGCTCGAGGTCGTCGAGTGGAGAGCACGGTGAATAGCATGGCTAGCATGCTAGCTAGTAGCCCCTTCGTTAATCAATAATCGGTTCAAGAAACCTCTACCATTAGGAAGGAGCACGTCAAGGCCATCTCCATAAGAAGTGGCAAGAAATTAGCTGGTACTGCAGCTCCTGATCCGGCCATAATTCCTGATGCTATAGCCATCGACAAGCCAGAGATCAAGGAGGAGGATAAAGAAGAAGAGGAGGAGGTGACTGCCCCGCCTCCCCTGACAAAGACATCACCTGTGCCACCTCTTCCTCCATATCATCCTCGGATCCCGTTTCTTAAGGCTGCACAATCACAGGAGAAAGATCATGATACCCGGTACAGGAAGTGGTATGGATACTTACAGAACACAAATATCAAGATACCAGTTACTGATGCTATCCAGATGATACCAGAGGTTGGAAAAGTCGCGAAAGATCTTGCGAAGAACAAGAAGAAGGGAGAGTTGTCTATCATCTCCCTCGAGGAAGAATGCTCTGCGATCCACAGCCAGACGACCGACATACCTCCCCCTGCTAAGTGTCGCGATCTCGGTGCTTTTACTTTGCCTTGCACTATTAATGATGTGAAAATTGAGCGTAGTTTAATTGATCTAGGTTCTTCCATTAATGTCATGCCTACCTGCTTGTATGAGAAATTGAACCTAGGAGAATTGAAACTGATTAGTATGCATTTAGTGTTTGCCGACAGATCTGTTAAATTACCTAGGGGATTAATAGAAGACGTGGTTGTCAGTTGTGGTCCTTTTACTATTTTGGCTGATTTTGTTGTTATGGATACCTAAGGGGAAGATGTCACTCTTCTCCTAGGCTGACCGTTTATGGCGACAGCCGGCATTAACATTAATGTCCCGAATGGCTCGTTGACAGTAAGGGTCGGCAAGGATACCATGACATTCCGTCTCAATGATGGTATGCAAGTCCTTGTCAAAGAAGAGGTGCATTGCTTATCTGTTGAAGTTGTGGAGTTGGCTTCGGTCAACTCCGTTGCTAATGAAAAATCTAGAGTTTCTTCAGAAATTTGCTTGTCAGGTGTCGGACAGGTCCCTAATCTGAAGAATGAGCCACCGGCACTGAAGCCGAGAAAGAAGGAGGAGCCAAAGGCATCCCTTACTGAATCACCGACAGCTAAACATCCTGGCGAGATAAAGAAGGAGAATAAAGAGAAGGACGCTCCTTTGAAAGAACTGTTCGGGCCATTTGAAATTTTTGGACATCTTCCCGATGGACGAACCAAGCTAATTCACGCAAACGGGAAGAAGTTCGCACTTACCGGAGGATCCCTAAAGCTGTATTTCATGAACTCCGACTCGATCCTAAGAGACATCATGAGTTGGGATGTCTCTTGATCACCATCCAGGTATCGTCCGGCTCAATGACGTTAAGCAAGAGCGCTTCGTGGGAGCCAACCCACGGTTGGAATTTGTTTTAAATTTATCGAGTCAGTTTTTATTTATTTTGAGTCATTTTGGAAATTTTGTGTCAAGTCAGTTGAGTCTAGATGATATAAAATAGTCGAAAAAATATTTCTTGGGTATTATTTGGGTTGAATTTATTGTTTGGAGGAAGAGAAGTGACCAATTTGTCAAAAATTGGCCAAAATCCGGAATAGAGAACCCAAGGAGAGCTCAAAAACATAGTGGGTTTACACAGCTGTGTACCCACCCGTGTAAGAGCTTACACGCCGTGTAAGGTATTGCACTACACAGCTTACACGCCGTGTAAGCTCAAAAAATCAAAGATAAGCCCCCTTCCCCTTCTCATTTTTGGATATTTCCCTATCTCTCTTCGTTTCTCTCTCCCAAATCCTCCCAAAATCCTTTCAACTCTTCCTCCTTCTTTGAACCAAACACCACACCACACCCCATCTTCTCATCCCACCACCGGCAACATCACCGCCGACGCCTCCTCGCGGCCGGACCTCTTCCCCCTCACGCCAGCCAACCCCCCGACCTCCCACCGTTGATCCTCCCCCCGTCTCATCCCCTCCGACCGAGCAGCAGCATCCCGACGGCCTGCCTCCGTCACCCTCTACCCCGACGTCAGTCGACCATCCGCCGCCTTCGCTACCGTCCAGAAGCAACCCAACGCCTCCCAAACTACAACAGCCAACTCGTGTTTCTTCAACTCAAACCAAACAGCCACTCCACCTCGTCTTTCTTCGATTTTGTGGGTTTGAGTCAATTATCAGGTACACAACATCACCAACTACCTCTTAGAATGCTTCTATTATGCTTGTTTGCCATGAAAATCGAATTTGCAGGAGCTGAATCAGATTTGAGTTCTTTAGCTCAAGAACCCTAATTTTTCAATTTTGGGGTTTTGTTAAATTGAGTTGAAAGATATGAAATTCATGGTATAATATGCTTCTATTTTGAATCGAGGGTCGTTTCGATATCGTTTGCCCCTCCAATTGTGCATTTCATTAGACTTTTCATACCAATTTTTATCGAAATTGGGGATTTTTGCTTATTGATGAATTTTTGCTGTGTGATTGATCTTGTGATGATTATAGACAAGTATGCATGCTTGTTCCCGAATATCTATACCTTCATTAGCTCGTATGATGGATTAAGGTACACTTTTTGCATATCGATTTCATGAGTTGTGATCTTAGCTTGTGTGACTTATATGGCTTATTTGGACTTGCTTATTACTTGATTATGACTTAAGTTTGAATTGCAATTGGCTATTTGCTTCCATGATGATCTTTGCCAAGTTTTTTAAATCTCTAAAGGTTGATCTTGCTAAGTGTGTTTAAGACCTAGATATGTGCGTATGGGATTGTACCTTCACTTGTTGACATCCTACTTGGATTCTATGAACTTGATATCTTTGATGTTTGTTGTGGTTGTCGTTGATTGATACTCCCTTATTGCTCGGTTGATTCATAGGTTCAATACTGTGATCTCCTGTGTCTCATACCTTATTCCATTTGCTTGTTTTATATGCACCAATCCCACTTGTTATATGCTAAACTCTGCATTTTGGTTTGTGAATTATTTTCAGGATGGGCAAATCCAAAGGAAAAGGAGTAGCTTCCTCTTCTTCCGCCCCACTTCCGGCGAAGAAACTGAAGGGAACCAAGAGGCGCGACACCCTTCAGGTGGCTTCCCCGTCGGGTAACGTCTCCACCACTATCTTCAACTTCCCGAGGGACGATGATCGGGCAACATGGATGGTCATACAAAGGAAAGTGATGTGAATTTATTTGGTGCATTTTTAGCTTATCATTGACCTATGAAACGCGCGTGTTTGATCCTTAAATGCCATGCTTAATATGCTTTTATTGATGTTTTGTGCTAAGTGTCCATTTGTTGTCCGGTTGCTACTTTGAGGCCATTTACTTGTCTATTGGAGCTGTTTTCTTTGTATTTTCAGGTCTTGGCAATGTAGTACTGGTGACAAGGAGCATGTAGGATCAAACGGGAGGTCAATCGGAGCTAGGACGGAGGAGATATGGACGTGGCAAAATCGAAGAAAATACGATTTTCAGCTGAAGATAGTTTCGGCGAAACTATCATATAGTTTCGCCGAAGAAGAAGCTTTCGGCGAAGCCTTCAAGTCCTCGGACCGAAAACTCGAACCAGACGGATGGCCTTTGCTCTTTGACAACATTTTCGGCGAAATCATTCTATGTTTTCGCCGAAAATCTATGAAGGAATGTCAAGCCGTGTTTTCAAAGACAGTTTCGGCGAAAATTATATGTGATTTTCGCCGAAAATTCCAGGTCTTTTCAGCCGGCTATATAAAGAGGAGCGGACGAAAGTTAGGCGAATCAATTCATTATTTTACACAACACCATCGCCGATTGCCCTCTCTCTCTCAATTTTTCATCATCAACTCCATCATCTCCTCTCCCTCAACCACACACCAACCTCCCTCAATTGTTGATCAATTTGGAGATCTAAGTGAAGCCTTCCACCCTTGGACTGGATCTTGAAGAGCAAAGTGAGAAGATCCTCCATGGAAGCAAGGATGATCTCCTCTCCTAAATTTCAGGTTTCCTCCATGGTTAAGCTAGGCTAAACTTAGGTTTAGTTTAGTGAGGGATGGATCAAGCTAGGATAGGTGATTGATTGTTTGGATTGATGTTCTTATAGCCATTTGTGTAAGATGATGATCCTAAACCTTGTGCTTTGTAGCCATTTGAGCTTGACTTGTTCTTTTGGTATTGTTATGTCTTTCAATACATGAGAATGTTTGATTGATGTTGATCTAAGGTTGTAGGATTGTAATTGGATGGTTTGAGATATTGGATTATCAAGTTACAACCATTTTGAGCTTGTTCTTACTTGTTCTCCCAAGTAAGTAACCTAAGCATGCCTAAGCATCCCTCCAAGGTTCAATCATCTCATGTGGGTAACCCTCCAGTGGCTTCTATATATTGTTGTGAATGTTGTGGGGGTCAAGGTCACGATGTTAGTGCTTGTCCTTCCGTCACTCCTGAGCTTGGCCAATGCGACCATGAGGAGGTGAGTTTCGCACAAGGTCAAGGATTCCATGGTAATTTCAGCCCCCAAGGTAACTATCAAGGTAACTATAACCGACCTTGGTACAACAAGTCTAACCAAGGTTACCAAGGCCAAGGGAGTCAAGGTAGTGGTTATAGCAAGGGTTACAACCAAGGAAATCAAGGCGGTTATCAAGGCTATAGAGGGCACCAAGGAAACCAATGGTCTCAAGGAAGTAACCTAAACCAAGGTAGTCAAGGGAACCAAGGGGGAAATCAATGGAATCAAAGTGGACATCCAAGTCAAGGTTCCCAAGGTCCTACCCCACCAGGAATGTACAACCATAGAGGTGAAGGACCACCCGGTTTCAACAAGCCTCCTCAAAACAAGGAGGGTGGTTCTTCGATTTCTCAAGACGACACCAACGCGGCAATGATCCAACTCATCAAGAATCAACAAGCTTCAATTGCCAATTTGGAGAACCAATTGGGACATATTTCTAAGGCACTCTCGGAGCGACCCTCGGGACTTTACCTTCCAATACCGAGGTCAACCCCAAGGGCCCGGAGCATTGCAAGGTAGTGACATTGAGAAGCGGGAAACCTTTGCACGATACAACCTCTTCCCCAAGTGTCTCCCAAAAGGTACAACCTCCTAATCCAATAATCGATGATGATTATACTAAAGATCCGTCGGATGAAGTTGAGGTTGAAGCCGAACCTCCTTCGGATAATGTGAATACTAAGGTTGCTAAGGACCCTAGTAAGGCTACATCGAGTACACCACCGGTCTCTCCTCCCACACCGGTTGTACCTCCATACAAGCCTAAGCTCCCATACCCCTCTCGAGTGAGTAAGGATGGCCTTGAGAAGGTTTTTAAGAAGTTTGTGGAGCGGCTTAGTCAAATGCAGTTCTCTCTTCCGTTTCCCGAAGCTATGACTATGATGCCTCAATATGCTAAATTCATGAAGGAACTCTACACCAACAAGAGGAAGCTACCGGAGACACCTCCAGTCCACCTCAATCAGGAATGTTCCGCCGTTCTCTTCAAGAGTCCACCAGAAAAGCTTAAGGATCCAGGTACTTTTACTATCCCTTGTGCTATAGGTAATACCTCCTTGGCTAATGGTCTTGCGGATCTAGGTGCTAGTATCAATGTTATGCCTTATTGCATATTTGAGAAACTAGGGTTGTCTAATCTTCGTCCTACTCGTATGTACATTCAACTTGCGGACAAGTCGACCAAGAGTCCTAGGGGAATTGTTGATGATGTGCTAGTTAAAGTAGGTCCTTTTGTGTTCCTAGTTGATTTTGCGGTCATTGATACCGATGATGTTGATGTCTCATTGATATTTGGTAGACCATTCCTTGCTACTTCTCGTGCTTTAATTGATGTGCATAATGGGAAATTGACATTGAGAGTAGGACAAGAGAGTGTTACGTTTTGCATAGCCGATGGCATGAAGTTTGCTCACGCACAAGATGATTTAGAATACTCGTGTGATATTATCGCTTCGGCTAGTGTGTGTAGTATTTCTAACTTCGTGTGTCGAGATTCTTTGGATGTTTGCCTTAGAATGAATGTGCAAGAACATTTGTACATCCTAGAGTTAAAAGCTCAGGTGGCTTACCTTGATGAAGGGAGAGACAAGTTGGAGAGTGAGACAGTTTTTGTAGCTCTTCCAAAGGTGGAAAGGGTGAAGACCTCTTATGAAGAACCACCTACTCTTGAGCTCAAGCCTCTTCCCGCACATTTGGAGTATGCTTTTCTCATGCCAAACTCTAAGCTACCGGTCATCATCAATGCTAAGCTTCTACCCAAGCAAAAGGACCGTCTAGTAGAGCTTCTCAAGAAGTACATGAGAGCTATTGCGTGGAGCATCTCGGATATTCGAGGTATAAGTCCCACATTTTGCTCACATCGGATCCTCATGGAGGAAGACTTTAAGCCGGTTGTGCAACCTCAAAGAAGATTGAATCCTAACATGAAAGAGGTTGTGAAGAAAGAGGTTATAAAGCTCATGGATGCGGGGATTATCTTTCCTATCTCGGATAGTCCTTGGGTTAGCCTCGTGCAAGTTGTTCCCAAGAAAGGAGGGATCATGGTGGTAGCTAATGACAAGGATGAGCTTATCCCAACAAGGACGATCACCAGATGGCGTGTATGCATAGATTATCGTCAACTCAATGAGGCCACTAGGAAGGATCATTTTCCTCTACCTTTCATGGATCAAATGCTCGAGCGTCTCTCCGGTCACGAGTACTATTGTTTCTTGGATGGCATGTCCGGATACTTCCAAATACCGATTGCTCCGGAGGATATTGAGAAGACCACATTCACATGCCCTTTTGGTACGTTTGCTTATCGCCGAATTCCATTTGGATTGTGCAATGCTCCCGCTACCTTCCAACGATGCATGCTTGCTATCTTTGATGATTTTGTGGAAGACATCATGGAGGTGTTCATGGATGATTTCTCGGTATTTGGGGATTCATTTGATCTTTGCTTGAGGAATCTTGAGAAGGTATTGCACCGTTGTGAAGAGACCAATCTCGCATTAAGTTGGGAGAAGTGTCATTTCATGGTCAATGAGGGGATTGTTCTTGGACACAAGATCTCTAGGAGAGGCATTGAAGTTGATAAAGCGAAGTTGGAGACCATCTCTCAACTCCCTCCACCTTCTTCCGTGAAGGCCGTGAGAAGTTTCTTAGGGCATGCCGGCTTCTATAGGCGTTTCATTAAGGATTTTTCCAAGATTACTACCCCTATGACTCGGCTTCTCGAGAAGGATGTGGAATTTCGTTTTGATGAAGAATGTTTGAAAGCCTTTGAACTCCTAAAGGATAAACTCACAAATGCTCCTATACTCATTGCTCCGGATTGGTCAAAGTCATTTGAGTTGATGTGCGATGCTAGTGATTACGCTATTGGAGCGGTTCTAGGCCAACGAATTGACAAGAGATTCCATCCGATATACTATGCAAGTAAGACTCTCAATGAAGCTCAAAGGAACTATACAACCACGGAGAAGGAGCTCTTGGCCATAGTGTTTGCCTTTGATAAGTTTAGGTCCTACTTGGTGCTCTCTCACACTATTGTCTTCACGGATCACCAAGCTATGAGGTATCTTCTATCCAAGACCGATGCTAAGCCAAGATTGATTCGATGGGTTCTTTTGTTGCAAGAGTTTGACATTGAAATTCGGGATAAGAAGGGATCCGAGAATGTAGCCGCCGATTACTTGTCTCGTTTGAAAGAAGCTGAATTGGTACACAATGGTAGTGAAGAAATCAATGACAACTTTCCCGATGAGCTATTATTTGCTATAGCGACAATGGAGTTTGAGGAACCTTGGTTTGCGGATTTAGCTAACTATCTTGCTAGTGGATATTTGAAGGAGGGCCTCTCCACTCAAGACAAAAGGAAGTTCTTTGCGGATTTGAAGCATTACTTTTGGGATGATCCTTTTGTGTTTTGAGTTGGCTCCGATGGGATAATTAGAAGATGTGTTAACCATGGCGAAGCAAAGCACATCATGCTTCATTGCCACTCCGGACCTACAGGTGGACATCATGGAGCAAATCGCACGGCTCGCAAGGTACTTGAATCCGGATTCTTTTGGCCTTCGATCTTTCGAGATTGTCAAGACTTTGTCAAGACTTGCGATGCATGCCAACGGTCAGGTAACATCTCTTCCCGTAATGAAATGCCTCAACATGTCTCGTTCGTGGTCGAAATATTTGATATTTGGGGTATTGATTTTATGGGACCGTTTCCTACTTCGCATGGTAACAAGTATATTTTGGTTGCGGTTGATTATGTGTCTAAATGGGCGGAGGCACAAGCTTTGTCTACTAATGATGCCCGTGTTGTAGGGAAGTTTCTTGTTAAGTTGTTTACCCATTTTGGTGCTCCTCGTGCTATTATTAGTGAACGAGGTACTCATTTTCAAGGACAATTCGATAGGGTGTGCCGACGGTTTGGTGTCACTCATCGGATGTCTACCTCGTATCACCCTCAAACTAGTGGCCAAGCCGAGGTTACTAATAGGGAACTTAAGAGAATTTTGGAGAAAACGGTCGACCAATCACGAAAAGATTGGTCGTCAAAGCTTGATGATGCTCTTTGGGCCTACCGCACGGCTTATAAGACCCCTATAGGCACTACTCCCTATAGGATGGTCTATGGCAAAGCTTGCCATTTGCCGGTAGAGCTTGAGCACCGATCTCTTTAGGCGTTGAAATTTCTAAACCTTGATATGAGTCTCGCCGGAGAAGAGCGTAAGTTTTAGGTACATGAGCTCGAAGAGTATCGCCATCATGCTTATGAGAGTGTCAAGCTATACAAGGAGAGGACGAAGCTTATTCATGACTCCCGCTTGAAGTCGGGCAAGGATTTCAGAATTGGTGACCAAGTCCTCCTATACAACTCTCGGCTCAAGCTCTTTCCCGGGAAGTTGAGATCTCGTTGGTCCGGACCTTTCACGTAACTCAAGTGTTTCCTTATGGCACCATCGAGGTAATCTCTCCTTCTCAATCCGAGCCTTTTAAGGTGAACAGCCATCGACTTAAGCATTATGTGATTAATGATACTATTGGTACGGTTGAGGTTTTATCCTTGGTTATGCCTTGAGTGCTCTTGGTTTCATCTAGCTAGAGACGTTAAAGAAGCACTTCATGGGAGGCAACCCATGTTTTCCTCACTTTTTCGATTTTATGTCTTTGTGTTGTTTTAGTTCTTTGAGTTGGTCGTTGGCAAGCAATGAGGCGGATCACTCTTCACAATGTGCGCTATGGGACTCTTCCACTACTTTAGCTTCCTAAGCTTTTCTCTACCAATGCGGTAACTTCGTTCCACCCTACCCTCTCTCTCTTAATCATTGAGGACAATGCTCATGTTAGTCGTAGGGGAGTTTGAGGTTTGGTGTGATTATTTGTTGGTAGAAGTCTAATGTGTTGTTGGTTGAATTGCTTGATCTTAATTGGATGTCGATTCCCTCTACTGTAGAATCATTCGGTTCTTGACTTTTGGTGTTTGAGTGGCTTCTAGCTTTCGCAATGACGTTTGGACTGTTTCACTTAGAACCTATAACCAGCGTGTTAGCGCTAATATCAAATGAGTCTAGGCCAGAATAGAGATTCTATCACTCTTGTGTGTTGGTTGATGGGTTGATACGTGTTTTTGTACCGCTCGATAACACTGGTCTAAAATGATGAAGGCAATCAAAACCCCTTTTCCATGTCTTTCTTTACCCTTTTTGATCCTTCGTGATTGTGGCTTGAGATTAGACAGAATCCAACTCGAAATCTTGTGTGAAAGTTGTAAGGGGCTAAGGATCAAGTGGCTAAATTGTGAAAAAAAGAAAAAGAAGAGAAAATGCTCAAAAGAAAAGCTAGGCAAGCTCGGCACCTAAGTGAAGTGTCGGGTTGAGCACTAGCAAAAGGGAAAAAGGCTGTGAGCTAGGCAGGTTCAACACCTAAGTGAAGTGTTGAATCGAGCACTAGTATGCAGTAAGAAAAAAAGAAGAAAAAAATGGAAATGAAAAGAAAAGAAAAGAAAGAAAAAGAGTTCTCAAATGTAGCCCTTGATCCTAGCCAGAGTTTGTAAAGTGCGGATCTAGAAGCGGATGAAGTCGAGTCGATAGCCACATCATGATCACTCATCACTTTCAAAAAAAAATAATAATAATAGTCCTTTTGATTAGAATTGGTGTTGTCGTGGTCGGTTTTGCTGTGTCCCAATCAACCACTGCTTGAAGTGTGCAGAAAATAGTGAGGTCTAGACTTGTTTGGTTGACGTTCTTGCATGTGTAGGTTAAGTTTGTTTGTGGAACAGTTTAAGCCGAATTGTTATTGCTTGAATCTCAATGGACCGATCTTGTCATTTGTGAACTTGGATGTTTTCTAATTCATTTGCTTGAGGACAAGCAAAGCTTAGTCGTAGGGGAATTTGATGTGACTTTATTTGGTGCATTTTTAGCTTATCATTGACCTATGAAACGCCCGTGTTTGATCCTTAAATGCCATGCTTAATATGCTTTTATTGATGTTTTGTGCTAAGTGTCCATTTGTTGTCCGGTTGCTACTTTGAGGCCATTTCCTTGTCTATTGGAGCTGTTTTCTTTGTATTTTCAGGTCTTGGCATTGTAGTACTGGTGACAAGGAGCACGTAGGATCAAACGGGAGGTCAATCGGAGCTAGGACGGAGGAGATATGGACGTGGCAAAATCGAAGAAAATACGATTTTCAGCTGAAGACAGTTTCGGCGAAACTATCATATAGTTTCGCCGAAGAAGAAGCTTTCGGCGAAGCCTTCAAGTCCTCGGACCGAAAACTCGAACTAGACGGATGGCCTTTGCTCTTTGACAACATTTTCGGCGAAATCATTCTATGTTTTCGCCGAAAATCTATGAAGGAATGTCAAGCCGTGTTTTCAAAGACAGTTTCGGCAAAAATTATATGTGATTTTCGTCAAAAATTCCAGGTCTTTTCAGCCGGCTATATAAAGAGGAGCGGACGAAAGTTAGTGGAATCAATTCATTATTTTACACAACACCATCGCCGATTGCCCTCTCTCTCTCAATTTTTCATCATCAACTCCATCATCTCCTCTCCCTCAACCACACACCAACCTCCCTCAATTGTTGATCAATTTGGAGATCTAAGTGAAGCCTTCCACCCTTGGACTGGAGCTTGAAGAGCAAAGTGAGAAGATCCTCCATGGAAGCAAGGATGATCTCCTCTCCTAAATTTCAGGTTTCCTCCATGGTTAAGCTAGGCTAAACTTAGGTTTAGTTTAGTGAGGGATGGATCAAGCTAGGATAGGTGATTGATTGTTTGGATTGATGTTCTTATAGCCATTTGTGTAAGATGATGATCCTAGACCTTGTGCTTTGTAGCCATTTGAGCTTCACTTGTTCTTTTGGTATTGTTATGTCTTTCAATACATGAGAATGTTTGATTGATGTTGATCTAAGGTTGTAGGATTGTAATTGGATGGTTTGAGATATTGGATTATCAAGTTACAACCATTTTGAGCTTGTTCTTCCTTGTTGACATTTTATCAAACACTTGGTGTGCATTTAGTTTTCTTTCATTTGAAGGTTGAAAGACCCTTGTGATTGTTAGACTAGTGTTATATGATTGACATGAGAGTGTCTTGCATCATTACCTTGTGCTAGATGATTGTTAGCATAGAATTCAAGTTCCAAGCATTTCATTGAGCTAGTTTAAAGATTCCATTCCCTTTGTTCACATAGCGAGAGCATGGTGCATTTGGTCTAGGAATAGAGAGTCAATTGTGCGAGAGTTCGTTGATTCTACTTGAGTGAGATGCATGGTCATTAATTACATATCGTTGCTTGAGATTCAATCCAGCTTTCATGAACCTTGAGCTTGAAGAAACCCCTTGCTAGACTAAACTCCTTTCTCTTGTTTGATCCTCAATTTTCACTTGTCACTTTTACCTTGTTTGCTTATGTTTTTAACTTGTTTTCTTTCAAACCAAATCTCAACTCAAAATGTATGGACCGTTTACGAACGTTGTGAGTATTAGCCTATGAGGGAACCCTGAGGAATACGACCTTGATAAATTCTTTATCAGAAAGCAATTGGTGCCATGAGCCATTGGGAGACCATGGAGGAGGAAGATTGGGCTGATGGTCTCCGTACGACACTTAACCGAGCTGGTTTGCTCCCACTATTCTAGGTCACCGAGCCGGCGTACGAGTGGCAAACCAAGGAGCTCCTCTCCACCTTCCGTATGGAGAGGGTGAATGAGAGAATTCATTCTGTCACCACGACCAAGTGCATCTACTTCCACCAAGGAGGGATCGAGAGGTCTCTCACTCTTGATGAGTTTGCCATCGATCTCGGTTTCTACACCGTGGAAAAGCTAGCTTCAGCTCCACCAACTGCTGTCTTCCGCAACACCGAGAGTACAGAGGAGTGTGAGATGTTCTGGTGCACCATAGCTCAGTCGGACCCGGCCAAGTATGACTCTAGTGCATCCTAGGCTAGTATGATGGAGAGGCCAATCTACCGGTTCTTACAGTTGGTCTTCCGGGAGTCTATTACTCAAAGGTTGAACTCTGGCGGTGTCTGTAACGCTAGAGACCTTTTCATGTTGTGGTGCATCGATGAGGGATGGAAGGTCCATCTTGGCTCTTTGGTGGCCAAGTTATTTCAGCTTCAGCGTGAGCGCGGCACTATACTTCTTTTGGGTGGCTCCTATGTCACCCGTCTGGTTCATAGGTACGACGTGCTCGCTTCATATGGCGCCATCCGCCTCCATCATCGTATTCCTCAGCTCTGGATCACCGGCGACCTTCATCGGTCCAAGAAGGTTCCTGACATCCTCGCTCCCCACTGCGAGCCTTTCATTGAGCGACGTGGAAGACCGACACCAGCACCAGAGCCAGAAGCGACCCCAGCATATGACTTCAGTGGACTGGAGCGTGAGTTTAGGGAGATGAGAGCAGATTCTGATGCGCATTGGGAGGCCACTCAGAAGTGGCAACATGAGTCCGACGAGCGTTTTACCAGCTTCCAGACGTTGCAGCAGCAGATGTACCAATCCAGCTGCAGTTATTTAGGCAGTTCTAGGCTCCAGATGATCGCCAGCGCTCTTCGCCCTAGTGATTTTAGGATTTTTTCTTTATTTTTTCTTATCATCCAGAACTTTGTACTTTTTGTTTTTGTTCATGTCAGTTTGTATTGTTTTGGGTCATTGCCGAACCTTTGTGGTCGGTCGAGTCTTTCTACTCCAACTGCTCTAATCGTGTGATGGATCCTCTCTTACCATGTCTTCAGGTTATAAACTCAGAATTCTTTATGGTTCTATTCACGTCTATACCTCCTGTGTCTCGCCAGCGCCATCTCCGGCGCCCTCACGCTCATCTTACAGGACCCATGTACACTTTCCTTCTCTTTTTGTTTGGTCCATTGAGGACAATGCCTGATTTAAGTGTGGGGTGGGATATATTTCTGAGGGTTGCTATTTTTGTATTTGTGAGATTTCTCTAGCATAGAATTGCTCAATTCTTGACTCGTGATGTTAAGTTAGTTTTCAATTTTTCATAATGATGCTTAGACTGCTTAACCTAGAACCTGTGATCAACTTGCTTGCTTTGATGCTAAATTGCCGAGTCAAAACAGATTTTTGAATCACACTTGTAGTTTGTCGCTCTGATTGCATGAAAATGACCGAATCCGACTAGCAAACCAACTGTGAGCTTTTGATCCATTGCACGTAACTTGCAATTTCAATTCTTTTTGAGTGATTTTCTATTTGCTTGATTGAGTTAGAATTTGCATGAGACCTATTCGAGACCACACGATGACACGAGTTCTATAATGATAGGGGCACCTAGAATTAAGCTACTAAACCAGATAGCATACCTAACGTTAAATCCTCTACGTTTAGACCATTTAGCTTGGCCTTTTCTTTCGGTTCGCTATACATTACAGCCAGTCCCCATTCTTTCATTCCCCGTTGATCCCCTGTGGTTGTAGTTCTAGATTAGCCTACCGGAAGTCAGTCTGTTGTAACTTGCCTATAGTCATTAAATAGATGGTCTTAGCTATTATGTCCAGACGTGAGAACCCCTCTAGCAACTAAAAGAAAATCGGCACAAAGAAAAAAGAAGAAAATTCGGAAAAACAGAAAAAGTTCAAAGTTTCAAAGTTTGTAGTATAGTTCAATAACGTTCTTCTCCCTACATATGGAAGAACGAAGTCAAAAGAAAATGAAAAGAGAAAAATAAATAAATAAAGAAAAAGAAAATATGCAAAATAAAGTGCTAGGTTTCTTGAGGGTATCATAGGACGAGTGTACACTATTCCACCCGTGTCTGGTTCGACGGTAGGAAGCCATAGGCTAGATTCGAGGGAAGTTAGTCGAAAGCTACGCCGCACCAAAGCCATCATCATACATTCCCATCATCCATCTCATTATAAACCCTTGTACTGTAGAATTCGTTACAGTCCAAAGTAGGGAAGTCCTTATAGACTAGTTACTCGTGTTGTCACAGTGGTGGAGATGTGGTCGAATTGCAAACCTATGACAGAATTCAGTGACAGAAAATGATTGAGAGCATAAACACGTCCCTAAGCACAGAGTGCGAGAGTTCCCGTGTACCAAATATTACCTGTGTGAGAAGTCTGGTCGGTTAGGTCAGATTCGTGCATGATTTGTGTTTGCTACTTGTTGTGTGTAGATAATTAGTGAGACCACGTTGTTTGGTTGACGTGTAAGCATGTTAGGTCACTTGTTCTTGAAGTAGCAGTTTAATGATTCATTGTGATTGCTTGAACCTTAACTTGATCAATCGTGTCATTTGTGAATCTGAGTACGTTCTAATTAAGTTTGCTTGAGGACAAGCAAAAGCTTAAATGTGGGGTATTTGATGACACTCAATTTGACGTGATTATCAACCGCATTTAAGTGACATTTCATACCCTTTGATGCAATTTTGATGAGTATTTGGTGAAATTGTCTTAACTTTGTGATTATCAGCTCCTAATGCGTACATTGTCCATTTCTTGGCTATTTTTACCTTGTTTGTGAGTTTTATGCTGAGCCTCCAGGTTACCACATTATAGAGGACTCTCTCACGAGTCCAGTGCTTCAAACGGGGACCAAATCGGAGTTCAAACGAAGCGGGAATGATCGAAACAAGTTGGAATTCTGCTCAGCTCAAAGTCCTGCGTTTTGGAGCTTACACGCCGTGTAAGCTAAATGCACTGTGAGCTTACACGCCCGTGTAAGCTCCCCATATGGGAATTCCCCTTCTTTTCCAACAAGGAAAGGGTTTTTAGGGGTATTAATATACTTTTCGAAGCCAGATTTGTGAACATTCAATTTTGAGAGCTCATCCACGACTTGAGGAGAGTTGAGAGAGTATTTTGGAGCTATCGGAGAGATCGTGACGCCATCAATCCATCCCGGAAGACGCTCGGAGCTAGGAATTAAAGATTCTCAAGATCGAAGCTTCACGGGTCATCCAAAATTAGGTTTTTTCAGATCCTTTTCTGTTCTTCCTTGGTTTAGGATGAATCCTTCTGTCGTCTTTGATTCGTGTTTGTCAGATATGAGTAGCTAAACTTGTAGAGCTTAGATTAGATGAACCCTAAGTGACCCAGGGCTATAAAGCGGTCACGGATCGGCGGTAATTAGATACAAAGTTCAATCAGTTTCTCTTTGCATGGTTGTTTTGTTCTTGATTGTTTATGTTTCTTTTCTGGTTGATCGCCTAGATTAGGTTTGTGTTGAGTTAGGGTTTATTGCCATACAGCTTCCTTGCTTTAAAACATTATAACTTGTCTTTCTTGATCACCTAGATTAGATTCTTGTTAAGCTGAGGATAGTAGCAAACGTTCGCCTCACTTTAGAACATCAATTCAACCAGTTAACCTATTCATTGGAGTGTGTCTTTCGTAGGAACCAATTAGGGTTAATCCACTTTAAGAGTAACTCATTTATCATTAGTAATTGCATAAGTTAGTTCTTCTGTCGCAAGAAGCGAAAGCTCGGGTGGTTAATTAATCGTGGTAGTTAGATCGGATAGAGCAAACGTTCGCTAGTCTTAAACCTAAGGGTAAGGAGTTATGGTGGTGTTTAGGAATTGATTGAATGAGAATTGAAAACTGATGGTCTTGTGATTGTTGTTGCCTTGGTGATCTAAGGGGGATTCGAAATCTAAGCTTGTCTTTCGTCTGTATAAACCAACCAATCATTCTGTCTTTTAACTTCATTTTAATTTTCCTGCATCTTAGTCTAGAAGTCGTGGAACTCGCATCACACACAACGTGTTTAAACCTGAATAAATTGCCAACATATTTGTGTAGACAAGAAGAAGAGACCTCGAGTAGAATACGATCTAGTCTACCTTTGTAGATTAGTTATTTGATACCGCCAAAACTGCAGCATCACCTTTACTGACACCAAACTCCCCATATCAGCGGTGGTGACTCCCTCCTGGATCTCCACTCTCAACCCATTCTTGAACTTACTGATGAGTTTCCTATCCCGGTTATTCTGCTCGTCATACCACTTAGAGAGAGAGGTGAACTCTATGTAGTGTGCGAGAACAGTCTTCTCACCTTGCTCCAAACTCAGAAACTCCTTGCCCTTCTCTTCACGCCAAAGGTCCAGACAGAACTGATCACGAAACATCTCCACAAACTCATCCAGCTGCATCTCTGGCGGAACCACCCGACTCTGCGACATCGACTTCCACCAATTCAGAGCATGACCCTTAAACAGGAAGGTCATTGCCTGCACCTTCAACTCCTCATCAAGTCCCATCTGTAGGAACTTGTACTCACATTCCTGAAGCCATTGCTCAGCAACCTTAGGATCAGCCACTTCTCCGTTAAACTCCCCAAAGTTCCACCCCTTCTCGGCTGGAACCTAAGAACTCCTCTTCCGTACCCCGAATTCCCGGTGGACCTACTTCCCCGTGCTTGACTGGATTCACTATAGGAGGACATTTAAACAGTTCAGTTGACCTTTCAAGAAACTTCAAACAGCTCGGTTCACCACTCGTTTCAAAACTTCCCACCCGTTTAAAACAGTTTGACAAAACCCCTGGAATGTCGGTCCTATACCGATGTCTCATCCCCTACCTCAACGAGGTTAATTACTCCCCAAAGGGAGGGGTCGATCAACCAGTACAGCAGCAAAAACTAGGCTCTGATACCATTTGTAACACCCATCCCTAATCAACCTGGTGGAACCCGTGGTTGAACCGGTATTGAGTGTTACCGCGCAAAAACCAAGGTAAAATGATGAAACGTCGACATTAAAAGACCATGAAACATCAAAGGACTTCACAAAAACGTGAAAAGATAATCCGAGTAGAAGCCCAAATCCAACATTAATCCTCAAAATCCAACATAAACCAAAATAAGTAGAAAATCCCCAATAATCCAAATCAACTGAAAAGAACAGAAAAGTAAACTCCGTGTGAACTCCAGTCTTCACCTCACGGCTTCGATCCAGAACTTCACGAACTCAACCCTCAAGCAATGTCTCCAACAAACACCCTCTTCAGCCATGAGATCGTGAAAGGGGAAAAGAGATCAATTTCCTATTGAAATTGAGTGAACCCACCGGGCCTACCTACATGTTGACCTATTCTATGCAGCGGTTCCAACTCCGCACAAGACATCCAACAATGGAACCAAAATTAACCCCTTTCCAGATTTTAACTCCCTAAAGAAGTCTAGGTGATCACGTTGGTCAATTCTCGTTCTCAACCACAATTCAAAGCATTAGAATAACATAGGACAGGTACATCAATCCACGGCACACACAACATCATCACATCACATCCATCAACCAAGTCACTACCACAACCACAAGCACACAAACATTCACATTCCCACCACCGCCGGCCATCACATCGAGACACATCCCGTAGGCTCTTTCCCTCATGGGGAGATAACACAACACATCCCCTTAGGGATCCTTCCTCCACAGAGCTATCACGACGCATCCCATTGGGATCCTTCCTTATCGGAGATACCAACATCCGTGACTCCCCGTCATGGGGTTAACCCCAGTGAATCGGACTCGATCTCAACAATATTTCGAGTGGGGTAGTGTGGGCTCCTTCAGGTTCTACTTTCACATACAAGTTCCAACATCATATTTCCAACTCATCACATCTCATTCACCACAAGTGTACAATTCACATCATCCACATTCCTTTCACAATACATAGTTCACAACACATCCCATTGTTCCACGCTCCTATCATGACCACAACTCCCAAATCACAATCAAACACAAGGTAACAGGCTAGCTCACCGGCCACCCCCACCTACAAGTACAGGGGAGGCCATGTCATGAGTCTAGGGGTCACCCACCTGTTCCTCATATTCAGAGCGACCCCACATTGGCAGGGCCACTCTCCTACATCCACAATTGACAATTCATAACATCATAGCACTTGCACCTATTTCCCAATCATCCTAATTCTCATTTCTATGTCAATTCATTATTCAATTCATTTCAGTCCACACCCAACCCCACATCACAGCAATCAACAACTACAATCAACCACGACAATCCTCAACATCAACCAAGCACAATCACAGCACAATTTACCACTTTTACACTCATCATTTGCATGCATCACCTAGGTTTCATCTATGTTGAAAATAGAACTCCTCACACTGTCCAAACTACCCACTCAACGCTAAGCCCTCACCTGGAATAGAAGACGAGGCTCTAATCGTCTTCTAGTTCCCCAGAAATCAAGTTTCCCCAACTCCAAACTCGTAGCTTACCCTCACTCATTTCTCGCGACCTACACCAGGAAAACATAAATTGAAGTTAGCTATCTCTTCTCCTCGTCGTTACGAACTCATAGCAACAAACGAAACTCGATTCCGACCTGTACAGCTCCTGGAATCACCCTTCGAACGTTGCTTGAAGTTGGTTCGGCAATGGCTTTCGGGGAGAGAGAAAAGGAGTGAGAAGTTATGAATTTCCGTGCTGAATCCGTCCTTTTATGTCAGGTCATGATACACGGCGTGTATCTATAACACACGGCCGTGTATTAATTCCTGCCACTTTCGACGAGGATATCAACTAATTAGTGCACGGCCGTGTATCACAGATACACGGCGTATGTTGTTCACAGCCCAACACTCTCACTAGTATCCTCAACCCGACTCAAACCCGAACGTCCTGAACCTCAATGAGAGCTCGCAAGCACTGATTTCAGCACTCCAGTCAATCGAACTTGAGTCTCAACCCGTTTGGTTGGGCGGGGATGTTACAACTACTACTTCCACTCTCAACTACTCAAACACTCTCTTCACTACAAGAGGACATGAAAAACGTTTCAATTGACCATTTTTGAAATCGACATTGCAATTCAAAACACTTTTTTCTTTCAAATTCAACAATTTTTCTTTTCAAAACATCCCACCCACTTTAAAACAGTTTGAAAATCCCTAGAAAGTTGGTCATGTGTTGATGCTTCATTCTTTCTCCCAATGAGGTTAATTACTCCTCTAGAAGAAAAAGAGGAAGCACCAACACAACAACTAACCAGGTTTTGATACCATCTATAACATCCATCTCGAATTGACACGGTTAAACCCATGGTCGAACTAGTAATGAGCATTATTCGAAGCTATCTTTAAATGAAAAACACGGCAATAAATAAAAGATGGAAATTCTTATTAAAGTTAACATCTGAAATGAGGCTTCCAAAACATAAAATTCGAGTACAATCTGATAAAACAAATCTGAAATCCAATAATCAAAGCGATTACAAAATCCCCAACCCAAAGGGTCAACTGAAATATAAAACCCAAATAAACAGTCAACTCCAATGTAGATCACCAATCTTCACCTCTTAGCTCGAACCAGCAACTACTTTAAACTTGACCACAACCCTAAACCTCAACTCTACTCACTCTAACCATGCGCACCTGAAAGGGAAAGAGGGGGTTGATCAATTTTCTAATGAAATTGAGTGAACCCACTAGGTTTAACTATGCGCCGAACCTAACCTGAATGAGCGATTTGAAACTCCGCACACACATCAACAATGGAACCAGACACAGCCATACCAGATTTTAATTGTAACACCCATCCCAAACAGACCCGGGTTCACCCGTGGTCAAACCAGTTTTAGTGCTACTCGAAGATACAGCATTCAAATCAAGGAGTAAAACGCAGCGGAAATAGAAACAACTCTTCATTAAAAAGCTCAAAGACAACTAAAGGCCTTCATTACATAAAATCCGGATTCCGAAACCAAAGATCAAAACGATTACAAAATTCCCAACCAAAGGTGTCAACTGAAAATACAAAACTCAAAACAATGGTGACTCCAAAGTAGCTTCCTAATCTTCACTTCACAACTCCAACCTGCAACTCTTCTGAACTCAACAGCACACCTAAACTTCAACTCACTCTCACTACCAAGCGAACCTGAAAAGAGAAACTGGGGGATCAGTTTCCTAATGAAACTGAGTGAACTCACTGGATTTAACTATGCGTCGAACCTAACCTCAAAAGCGATCCCAACTCCGCACACAAACAACAGTGGAATCTGACACAGCCATTCTCATTTTAATTCCTATCATGCTACTAGGCGATCACATAAGTTCAAATCTCAATTCAACATCCACAATCCACAATAGCAACAATATGACAAAAGCAATCATTCATACGATTCAACATTTCATCCAGTTCATATAGTTCAACAATCAGAAGCATCATTCATACAGTTCAATATCGGAACCATCAAAAGCAACTCGTCATCTCAATCGTCACACCACAATCATACACAATACATAGATTACATTCCTATTTACTAAGTGAGTTATTAGGCATCTCTCCATATTAACAGTTCACAGTTCATAACATCATCATACACCTACACCATTCACAACAATCCCACAGCTCAACTCACAGACACCATTCAGTTCAAAGATCACTCAAACATATACCTCAACTTATCACAAGGCACCTCACATTCACATCCAATGCACATGCACACACACACATCTCATTAATTCTCTAGGTGAGTTCATTAGGCGCCATTGGAGCTTACCCATACACCACCCCTGCCGGCCAGACGCACCCACTCTTCTAGGAGGGTCCAAGACGCATCCTTTCTTCCAGAAGGATCCAGGGCCCAAACGTACATCGACACAACAACAACCACAAATATATCACGCCACTCTTCCAGAAAGCACGACCGCACCTCACTCTTCCAGGAGAGGTGACTATTTGGGGGCAGTGCAGGCTCCAATCCGGTTCTATCATTTATTAATCACAAACAAGCATTCATCACTTAAAGCCAACAACGAAAACCATCCATCAATTTCCCATCAAATCCATCCAAAACCAATCATCAATCCATCATCACTTTCCACGTCAACATCATGCTCAAATTCCTCATTCAAACCAACCAATTCCAATCATCAAGTCCAACAACAATTCCATCATTAACCAATTCCAACCCACATGCACATATCACAATCCAATCAAGCACGCATATCAACCAAGCAATTCTAATCAACCAAACCAAGTCCTAAATCCTTCATCCAATTATATTGTCCAATTCCATTTACCAATTCCATAAGCCAATTCCACGTACCACTTCCATTATTCCATTCTAAGCATAAATCTACAACACTAGTCATACTTTCAATCCACATCTCATCCTAGCACCCATATCACCTAAACAACACATAACACCAATCATCCAATCACACAGGGCATCATAGCATCCAGTATCACCATCACAACCACATTACACTTCATCCATCATTCACATAACCCAAACAGTTTAAGGGTTATCGGCTTGCTCACCGACCACCCTCACCTGCAAGTACAGGGATAGCCATGTCATGAGTCATAGGGTGATGTGATCCTGGCCACCCTCGGGCCAACCCCGAGCCGAGAGCCTGAACAAGGCATCAGGCCAAATGCTACGAGCCCTAGACCGACCACAGCCCCTGAAGACCCTCTGGAGACCTTCCAGAAGATGTGGACGAAGCATAATGAAGAAATCCTGGCCAGAAGAAGCTGGCACCCAAAGATAGACCTCGGTACGAGCCCCGGATCGGGCCAAATGCCAGAACTGAGCTCCAGGATCGAAGCCTCGAGCCCTGTACCAGCACCAGCCCTTGAAGATCCCATGAGAGCGTTCCAGAAGACCTGGCCGAAGCATAAAGCAGAAGGCTTGGCCAGAACTGAAGAAGGCCCAGCACGGAGCCAGCCCCGGGCGCCGGACCGAGCGTCGGGCACCACAGAAGCGTGCTTTTGGCCCAGCCAACAAATGGCTGGAGCCTTTTGGAAAATTCCAGTTGCTATGGATAGCTTGAAGCCCCAGGAGCACTCTCCAACAAACGGAGCTGAATTTGGAGAAGAACTGAAGGAGATAGAGCTCGGCCAAGTCCTAGCAAAGCATGGGTGGAACATCAAGGAGTGGAGCCCGGATGCTGATCCGAGGCTGCACACGATAGGAGCTACGATCAGGCCACCCCCTGAGCCTGATCCATGGAAGTATTGATGACCATTCATGATACGGGAGATGAAGAGAAGATGCCAAGTACTTCCAAACAAGAAATCCTAATCAAGCTAGGATTTCCCGGTTTTGGACAGATTTCTAGTCTGACGAAGAATGACGTATTTGGGCTACCTGGAGATAGAATTTGGGCTGAAGCCCATCATGAAAGTTGAATCCCAGGACGTCTACTAGTGATCTGCCAAAGGGCTTAATTTTCCTATTTAATTTGGTATTTATTTGGCTATTTTTACCAGAACCCGTTTAGCTGTTTTTAGGGTTTTTCAGCCTCCTTTTTAGGGGCTCTTGTTTAAGTAGGATTCTTTTCCCTTGTACGATTGGAGTCCAAATTTTGCCTCTTTTTAGTCTAGGTTAGGATTAGTTAAAGTCCTCTTTAGGTTTTCTAATTATGACTCTTTTTATTTCTTTATTTTATTCTTATTTCGGTAGTAGTCTTTAGGGAGGAGAGCTTGTTCCCTCACCTATATAAGGAGGTCGCCGGCCACCCTTTGTAGTCAGAACCCCCTTTTGATTAAATATATTTCAGAACTTATGTTCTTTTCCCTTCGAGTTAATGTGAGGAGCAATGCTTAAGGTTGACTTATCATCAAGAGCATCCATCTCTTGGTGTGGCGTCTACGACTTGATACTTCTGGTTCCCAGCTGTTATATAGCTGACGGGTCAAAGTACTCATCCCCCCCGGTTCCCGACGGTTCTACCTCATTGCACGGTCTCAACTTGCGGTGTTCAAGGGTCGTCTGCCCACGGTTGCAGCGGTTCACATCATAGGGTTACCCTCCTCTACATCCTTCATTGGACGACCTTACATTGGCAGGGTCATCCACCTGTTCATCATATAAAGGGCGACCCCACATTGGCAGGACCACCCTCCTGCAACCACAAACTAATAACACAAGATATAGATACAGTTTAACAGAATCACATCCCAACCCTCCTACACTCATTACTAAGTCTAATTCATTTAACAACAATGTTAATCATTTCACTGAATCCATTCATAACACAACAGCCCACAACCATCCATCAATTCATCAATTAACAACCACACAACAAGCATCAATCATCATAATTCACATAACAATCAATTGCATAACAGTTTTCCCTTTTACTCTCTTTCAATTTCATGCAAAGCTCTACATTCTTCTAAGTCATAATTGCAACTCCTCACACCGACCATACTACCTATCGTACGCTAAACCCTCACCTGACAAGAAGACGAGGCTCTAAAACTCTTCTAGAAACCTGAACACTCAAGCTCTACAGCTCCAAAAACGTAGCTCTTCTCCTCTTCGCCGACAGTATCTTACTCCGAAATACCCAGAAACACAGGGTGTGATCTCTTCCTCTCGTTGCTACGAACGCGTAGCAAGAAACGGATCGTCAATCAGAGCTCTACAACTCCCGGAATCAAGGATTGAAGCTAAGGGGGTTTTTGGTTCGTCAAAAGGATTTTCGGGGAAAGAGAAAGAGGGGAAAATTGTAAATTTCCGTGAAAATCAGCATTTAATAGTCAGGCCACGATACATGGCGTGTATCATGATACACGGCATGTATTGTAATACACGGCCATGTATCATGGTCTGCCCACCTTGACAAATTTTCTCGTACTCGCTTGTAACTTCGACCCGACTCAACCATGAACGTCCTGGACTTCGATGTGGCCTCAAGAACATTGTTTCCAATGTCTCAAATACTCAATTTTGAGTTCCAAACCGTTCGGTTGGGCGGGGATGTTACATTAACTCCCTAAAATAGTCTATGTAAACATATAGGTGCAGTTCTCGGTTGAACTTCCACAATCCATAATAACAGCAACATAGCAGAGTTCATCATGCACAAGGTTCAACATCAAGTTACCAAATAGCTCATCCCTATATAACAGGAGAACAACATACATACATTTCAACCTCAGAAAACATCATACATGCCGTTCAACATCAGTAACACCATACATACAGTTCAACATCACATCACAAATCATCTCGTAGTCACCATCAATACGCACACCCACACCCACACACATTAATTCACATACACCATACTTCCTATTCCAATTACTAAGTGTGTTATTAAGCATCCTTAAACAGTCCAAGCTATCACCCAAGTGCAGTTCTCTATACTAACAATTCACAATTTATAACCTCGTCCTCCATATTAACAATTCACAATTTGTGATATCATCATGATCATAAATCATTCAACATCAATCCCACATCTCAACACAACAACTCAACTCAGTTCACAGATCAAGCCACCACAGTCCATAGCACATCACAAGGCATTTCACAATCACGTCGAGTACCACACACACCCACACATAGCAGTTCACTCTTCATTTAACTAGGTGAGTTAATTAGGTGCCATAAAGAGTTGTTCCCCACACTACCCCGCTGTCCATCACATCATCCATATCCCGCAGGATCTTTCCTTACAGGCGGATAACATGGCGCATCCCCTAGGGGATCCTTCCACCATGGAGCTATGACGGCGCATCCCATAGGGATCCTTCCACAGTGGAGATTTCAACCATCATGACTCCATATCATGGGATTCACCCCAGTGAATCAGACTCTAACTCAACAATATTACGAGTGGGGTAACGTTGGCTCCTTCTAGTTATATCATTTCAATTCCATTTAATGCAACCACATCAATTACACACATCCACAAAACAATTCCATTTAACCAATTTCATCCAATCAATTCCACAACTCCACTTCCCAATTCCACTTTGCAACTACACTTCCCAATTCCACAACACAATTCCACATCACAATTCCAAGTTACAATTCTACACTAAACCACCTATGGCAACGATAGATACAATTACATAAATTCATCACATCACATCACATCCTATCTTACATTTCTAATTCGAGTTCATTAGCCATCATCTTTCATCCCAATCCCCACATCACTCATCAATCAGCACAATCATCATACAGAAATCAGAAGACAGTTATTCAATTTTACCCTCATAGGTTCATGCAGAACCTAATTCCATTCCATGTAGAGTTCTAGCTCCTCACGTTACTCATAATGTCCTATCGACACTAAGCCAATCATAGTCGTAGAACTTATGCACATTTTGAAAATAAACTCTCATTTCTAGCCACCTAGTCAACCATACATTCACACAAGTCAACCATACATACCGACAAGTCGATCATCCATTCAAACAAGTCAACTCAACACCACATATCAACAACAATCACAACCACTTCAACTCTCCGGTTCATGCATTCCTAAATTTAACTAAATAATCTATCTATTTCCACATATTTCATTTAACTCAATTACCAGCCACAAATCATCCAGTTCCGACATCCTCATTCTCTTCAATCATTTCTCAATTCATATTCAAGGTTCTTTCAGTTCAACTTTCAGTGTCACAACGTTATCACAATCGCCACAGGTCATATTATCAATCACCATCACACATAATATCCATTCATCCAATTCAAGTAATCACTCATTGGCACTTCAATCAATTACAATCACAATCCACACATCACAACCAATTCAAGGGTAAACGGCTAGCTCTTCGGCCATCCCAACCTGGAAGTACAGGGATAGCAATGTCGTGAGTCTTAGGGTTACCCTCCTGTTCATCCTTCATAGGACGACCCCACATTGGCAGGGTCATCCACATGTTTATCATTAATAGGGTGACCCCACATTGGCAGGACCACCCTCCTACAACCACAACTGACAACAACAATGTATATATATATGAATTAACCAGATCACAACAATTTCTCCTATCACTGATTACTAGTTCTGATCCATTTATCATCATAATTAATCATTTACCCCAATCCCAACACTTAGAAATCAAAAATCAATCAACAACCAACTCATCAATTAGCAACCATTCATCAATCGACAACCATCATAAATCAAATAGCAATTAATCACAAAACAGTTACCATCTTTTACTCTCTTCCAATTTCATGTAATCCCTATATTCGTCTAGGCCAGAATTTAAGAGCCAAAAAAAATCTAGGTCAAAATTTAAACTCCTCATATCGACCATTTCCACTTATCGTACGCTAAACCCTCACCTGACAAGAACACGAGGCTCAAAACAACCAAGCTCTACAGCTCCAAAAACGTAGCTTCTTCCTTCTGCCACTGACAGGCCTAACTCAGAAATACCCAAAACCAAGATATGCGATCTCTTCCTCTCGTCGCCAGGAACTCATAGGCAAACGGATCATCAATCAGACCTTTACAACTTCCGGAATCAGGATTTGAAGTTTGGGGGTTTTTGGTTCCTCAAAAGGGTTTTTGGGAGGGAAGAGAAAGAGAAAAGTTCAAGAATTCCGTCAGAAACCCGTGTTTTATAGTCAGACCAAGACACACGGCTATGTGCATAACACACGCACGTGGGTTATGAAGACATACGTAGTGTGCTTCAGTATGCTACCTGGTGAACCTAATAACTAACGTGCGTTGTTCGGGTTCAAACAAATAACTAACAAAGCTAACAAGCTAGGGTAGATCGTATTCCACGGGTCTTCTATGATTGACTACTCAAATAAGCTAGCAAATTACTCAGGTTTAAGCACTTCGTGCGTGGTGTGAGTTCCACGACTTCTAAATCTAAGAAATGCATAGAAAATCAAAAATTTAAACTAAGAACAGAATGGAAATTGGTTGATTAAAACAGAGAGGACAGACGAACTTAGACTTTGAATCCCCCTTCGTTCCCCAGAGCATTGGCAATCAACAGATCAGCAGATTTCGATTCTCATTCAATCAATTCTAAGACACCACCATAACTCCTTACCCTTAGGTTTAAGACCGACGAACGTTCGCTCTATCCGTTCTAGCTACCAAGATTAATTAGTCGCCCGAGTACGGTCGCCTCTCGCAACGACTTAACTTAACTGGTGGAATTACTAACGATTTATGAGTTACTCTTGCAGTGGATTAACCCTAACCGGTTCCTACGAAAGGCACGCTCCAATTATAAGGTTAATTGTTCGATTTGATGTTTTAAAGTAAGGCGAGCGTTCGCTTCTATCCTTAGCTTAACAAGAATCTAATCTAGGTGATCAATCCAGGCAAGAAACATGAACAATGAAGAACAAACCAAACATGAAAGAGAAACTGATTGAACTTCGAATCTAATCACCGCCGATCTGTGACCGCTTTAAAGCCCTGGGTCACTTAGGGTTCATCTAGTCTAAGCTCTAAGAGTTTAGCTACGCATATTCATTACAAAAGAATCAAAGACAATGAAAGAGTTCATCATACAAAGGAGGAACAGAAAAAAATCTGAAAAACCTAATTAAGACGACTCCGGCAGAACTTCGATCTTCCGGTAGACTGCAATCCTAGCTCCGAGTCTCCGAGATGGAAGGGATGGCGTCACGATCTCTTACCGGCTCTTCGAACTCTAACTCTTTGCTCCAGAACTCTTGAGAATCCTTGGAATTATGATTATGGAAAAGTATCAAAAGTAATATATATTTTGGGCGCCGGTTAAGTATTTATACTTAACCCTAATTCAGCCGGATTTTGCCTGATATTTTCGCCGAAAATATTGAAGAATTTTCGGCGAAAATTCCTTTGTAAATGGATGGTCCGCCGGCTGATTTCTCCTGTAAATTTCGGTCCAATGGTTTTCGGTTGAAAACTTAGGGTTTTCGCCGAAAACTTCTGTTCATGAGCATCAGTCGATTTCTACTGATATTTTTGCCGAAAATGCTGAGGTATTTTCGGCGAAAACTCCTTTGTAAACCGGGCAGGAATTGTTTCGACTTGATTGGATCCTTGGATCGATTCTGGTGCAATTCCTCGAGGTTCCAACGCTTTAGACACGTCCTTGGCTACTTTATTTGACGGCAAAAACCTGTGCTAACATAAAAACACTAGAAAACCATCAAATAGACCCGAAACGGGCCAAGGTAACACAAATGGCACGAGATAGGGCAATCAATTGAATATTCGTTATTCTACCCTAAAAACCATGTCTTAAGCAAGGAAATGTTGCTTAAATGAGGCTGATAATCACGTCAAATCGAGTGTCATCAAAATACCCCACACTTAAGCTTTTGCTTGTCCTCAAGCAAGCTGAATAGAAACGCTCATGTTCACAAATGATAAGATCGATTAAATTGGAGTTCAATCAAACACAATGAATTATTAGACAGATAGATCCTAGAACAAGAAACCTAACATGCATACTGATCAACCAAACAACCTGGTCTCACTAATAAACTGCACACGACAAGTAGTAGCAACAAATTATGCACGAATTTGACCTGACCGACCAAACTCCTCACACAGGAAATATTTAGTACAATGGGAACTCTCACTCTCTGTGTTTAAGGACGTGTTTCTGCTCTCGATCATTTTCTACTACTGAATTCTGGCATAAGTTTGCAATTCAACCACATCTCCACGACTGTGACAACACGAGTATCCAGTCAAGAAGGACTTCCCTGCTAGGACTGTAACGAATTCTACACTATAAGGGTTTATGATGTGATGGATGATGGGAATGTATGATGATGGCTTTGTGCGGTGTAGCTTTCGACTAACTTCCCTCGAATCTAATCTTTGGCTCCCTACCGTCTAACCAGACACGGGTGGAATAATGAACGCTCGTCCTATGATACCCTCAAGCAACCTAGCACTTATTATTTTTCTTTACACAATTTTTTTTCTGACTTTTCTTTTGACTTCGTTCTTCCATTTGTAGGGAGAAGAACGTTTTATTGAACTAAAAACTTTAAAGTTTTTTGGCTTTTCTGATTTTCTTCTTTTCATTTTTTTTCGAAACTTGCTTCTTTTCTTCATTTTTTTCTATATTTTTTTCTTTTTTGTCGATTCTTTCTTTTAGTTGCTAGAGGGGTTTACTCGTCTGGACATAATAGCTAAGACCACCTGTTTAATGGCTATAGGCAGGTTACCACAAACCGACTTCCGGTAGGTCAATCTAGAACTACAACCACAGGGGATCAACGGGGAATGAAAGAATGGGAAATGGTTGTAATGTATAATCGAACCGAAAGAACAGGCCAAGCTCAAGGGTCTACACCTAATGGATTTTTTCGTTAGGTAGGCTATCTGGCTTAGTAGCTGAATCTAGGTGCCCCTATCATTCTAGAACTCGTGTCATTGTGTGGTCTCGAGTAGGTCTCATGCAAATTCTAACTCATTCAAGCAAAAAGAAAACCACTCAAAAAGGATTAAAATTGCAAGTTACGTGCAATGGATCAAAAGCTCACAATTGGTTTGCTAGTCGGATTCGGTCATTTTCATGCAATCAAGGCTACAAACTACAAGTGTGATTTTTAAAATTCTGTTTTGACCAGGCAATTTAGCATCAAAGTATACAAGTTGGTTCTCAAGTTCTAGGTTAAGCAGTCTAAGCATCATTGTGAAAGTTTTGAACAACAAGTTAACATCAAAAATCAAGAACTGAGCCATTCTAATGCTAGAGAGACTGGAATGAAATCACGAGGCACACAAAAAACACAATCAAGGGCAATCAAGTTCATGCAAGGTTCTCTAGCATCCTACCCCACACTTAAATCGGACTGTGTTCTCACAGGACTAATTCTAGAGTTCAGAATGAAGTAGAAGAACCTGGACCGAGATGGTTGGCGTAGGGGATGAGCACGGGTCCTCGAAGCGGAGGGAATCTACCTAAGCGAAGCAAAGGGAATCTCCCTACTGCCTACAAAATAAAAACAAATGAAACATAAAAAGGAAACTGGGACAAGTGCCTCGGATCCACACAGAAAAAAGTTGGATCGAAATCCGAAAAGAATAAATAAAAAGAAAGGACCATAAAAGGAATACAACCCGGTCACTGCTGGTCAGGTGGGCCGGGAGGTGGGAAGTGGAGGAAATCGCCGAGCTGACGTTGCCACTCCATCTGTGCCTCATACCGCCTATCAGCGCGGTGCATATGCTGCTGCATAATAGTCAATGAAACTCTAGTGTGGCGGGGGTATATGGTCATGAAACTCTGGCTGCGGCTGGGGCTGCTGCTCAGAATCATCATCTTCTTCCTCCGACTCGTCCTCGTCTTCGAGAGGAGGATCCGCTGCTACCAGGGGGCTGATGTCCAGATCGAGGTTGTACTCGCCCACCAAATCTCCTCCAACGGTGCGTACTCTGCGGCATGGGATGTTCGGGCCATATTCTTGGCTGAGGCCGAAGGAGATGATGAGTCGGCCCACAAAGTTGCCTCCCAGGAGTGAGCGGGGGCGACCTGATCTCTGAGTCTTCTTGCGGAGTAGGCGAGCAAGGACCCATCCGGGATGAAGGGGAAATCTCTCCCGGATGGCGCGAAGAAGAAGAAGCTCGTCCTTGCTGATATGGTGGCGGTCCTTCTATGGAGCATATAATAGCGATCTACCCCAAACCATACGAATGTATTTAAAGAAAGGGTGAGAGAGCGACTTAACTGAGTTATGGTCCCCGAGGCGATCGCCGGGCACTCCGGTCATGTGGCTCCATAGCGCATGGTACTCCTCTCCGTCGTCATCGTCGTCCTCCCAGCCGAAGTGATGACCGTGGTAATGCTCGTAGAGGATGCCTAGATGAGCAGCAAACTCATCATATGTGAGTTCCCTGTGCACCCCGCCTAGGTAGAAGGTAACAACCTTCCTATGCTGCCTCCTCTTGTGCTCGTCCAGCTCGAATGTCGCCCAAAACTCCTGGAGAGCGATATCTGGGAAGTCGGCGGTGAGCGTGGTCAGCTCCAGCAGGCCGGCATGGGTCAGTGCATCGAGCACGTTTCGGTACCAGTCATCATCGTGCTCTGAAAGTGACGTCATGGAAAGAGGGCGAACATTAGCTCCAGGGGTGTTCTCAAACCGCTGGTAACGTGCAAAGTAGTGCTGGGGAAGGCGAGCAATGGTGCGGTGGTACCCACCACGGTCAGGGAATGCTGGTGGAGGGCCCTGAACGGCAGGTGTGACGGGAGCGGTAACTCGGGAGCTTGAGGCGCCATCAAGTCGTGCCTTGGTCCTGCGCTCATAAGTGGTGTTCCTAAACAATAAAACAAACCAGATTAGTCAAACTAAAACCCTACCCCACACTTAGTCGAAAAACTCAATTTCACAAAGAAATGAGGAAAACCGAGTGGGGGTAAGCAAAGCAGATTAACTGGTAATCACGAACAATAAAATACATGCTCAGGAACAGCCAGAATGGAATTAGCACAATCAGAGTTCAGAAGTCAAACCGACATTCAAAAAGTCAACATAATAGAACATTGAACCCTAATCATGGCAAGACTATCACAAATCGGAGAATGACGGTATAATATGGTCTCAGATGGCAAACACAATAATTGGAACGAGAATGAGCACATAAGGCAGCCAAATGATCAAAAACAGTTCATGGTCAAATCGACATTTCTCAAAAGTCAACATCACAAAGAATAGGACTTAGTCATAGCAACACATGATCAAACGATATGAAAATTAAGCACAACACTCCCTAAGCATGCTAGAACAGTTCAACAAGTTCAGCTAACCTAGTTCACACGAAATCAGTCGGCACGCAAATCGAGGCAAAGCAAAAAGTCAACCGAAAGTCAACCCCAATGAAATTCAGCAATCAACATGTCAAAAGATTTGCAATGAAAAGTTCTACAACTTACCTTGAAGCCATGGATGCTAAAAATGAACGGATTGGGAGAAATCGGTGAAAAACCACAAGTTTTAGGGTTTGGGTGAACTAGAGCTGTAGAGCTCCGATTCGGCTATTCTAGGGCTTAAAATGATCGGAAATAGGAGGGGATGGGAGCGGCGGCGGTCGGCAACGGGAGGCGGCAACGAGAAATAGTGGTGGCGGTCGGGTTTAAGTGAAAACAGAAGGGGGGTTTTTTTTGACAAAGATTCGAAATGGAATGTGAAGAGAGAGAGAAGAGGGAATCCGGATTTTTAAGTGAAAAATTTGGTGATTTTCAAAGACATTTTCGGCGAAAATAAGTGCAAGTTTTCGCCGAAAATTCTAGTTAAAAAGTACTGCTGGTTTTCAAAAGAAATTTTCTCCGTAAACATTAATACATTTTCACCAAAAATGTGAAACATGAACGTTTGGAAAATTCTGTGAGATTTCAAAGATAATTTTTTGCCAAAAATATGGGTTATTTTCGCCAAAAATATTGAACTCTACGATTGAAAATATTTTCGCAATCCCGGCAAACTTCAGAAAATCACAATTAAATCCACAAAAATCGGAAAGACCTCAATCGACTTGCAACTGACACTATGACACACAGACTACACACGAAAAATATGAAATCAAACAAACTGACACTTTTGGCTCCCCCGAACCGACTCTAAAACACTAAGGTTGACACAAATGAAAAACGGACTCCAGCCGTGGGTTGCCTCCCACGAAGCGCTCTTTTATTAACGTCCTTGAGCTGGACGATACCTGGACGGTATTAGGAGACATCCCAACTCAGATTCTCCTTAATGCTAGCATCGGAGTTCATAAAGTAGAGCTTCAGGGCTTCTCCGGTGAGCATGAATTTCTTCCCGTTCGCGTGTAAGAGCTTGGTACGTCCGTCGGGAAGGTGGTCAGTGATTGTGAAGGGTCCGAACAGTTCTGTCAAGGGATCATCTTCCACAAGGAAGACAGTGGACGGAATGAGAGCGATCGGCTCCTTCTTCTCTTTAACCTCTGGCTTGATACCACCAGGATCGGTGATCGTCAGTATTTCCTTAGGAGATGCTTTTGGCTTCTCCTTCCATACTTGTTCCGGCGCCGGTAGCTTGGAACGAATTGGTGGTGCAGCTGGCTCGGTAGAAGGTGGCGGCACAACTGGTCTCCAGACCATGTGAGTCTTCGTCTTCTTGTTCTTTCCCCAAGGTCTGCTAGGCTTTGTGCTTGGTGGCTTAGAAGAGGCTTTCAGTTCCTTCTTCTTTGACGGCTTTTGAGGAGTGGATTTTGGTTCCTGCTTGGTAATCTGTCCAGCACCTGCAACGGCAATTGATCTAGGCACACTAGAAGAGATATCAGTAACGGAGTTGACCGGATTCAACTCCACAGTTTCAGCAGCTAAACAATGAAATTCTTCATTCTTGGGATTATATTTCATTCCGTCTTTAAGGCGGAACGTGACCGTTTCTTTACCAACTCTCAAAGTTAAAGAACCATTTGGAACGTTAATTTGCATTCCAGTAGTAGCCACGAAAGGTCGTCCTATGAGAATGGTAGAATCATCCTTACTAGTGTCAATGATAACAAAGTCATCTAAGAACGTGAAAGGACCACATTCAGTAACAACGTCTTTGATTTCTCCCCTAGGAGTTTTAAGTGATCTATCAGCAAAGAAAAGTTGCATACTAGGCGGTTCAAGTTCTCCTAGGTTCAAATTTTCATATAGGCTCATAGGCATAACATTAACAGACGCGCCAAGATCAACCAAACAACGTTCTATCTCAACATCATTAATAACAAGAGGTAGAGTGAAAGAACCAGGATCAGAGCACTTAGCTGGATATGGAGAGGACGGTTTCTTGATGCGAGCATCAGGATATCCTTCTTTATTCCCCTTCATGCCAGTCTCGATCCTTGCATTCGGCAGCAATGCTCTTGGAAAAGGAGGCTTCACGACGTATGGTGCAAGAGGAGGATCTTCCTCCTTAGGCGCCACTTGTAGTGCTTCCTTCTTCTCTGAAGTTTCAGCGATCCTGCGTAAAACAGTACAAGCATCAGCAGATAAACTTGTAAATTTTCGAGTGGTTCACATCTTGGCTTGCTCCTTTCTCGGGTTTGGTTCTGTCTGGCTCGAAAGTTGGCCAAATGGTCGACCAGATGCTAGCATGCTTGAGATGTTGTTCACAGCTTGCTCAATTCTTTGACCGGCTGCTATCTGTTCTTGATTGAGAAGAGCTTGAGCTTTAAACTGACTATCAAGATCATCGAGTCTGGTGATGATCTGGCTAAGCTTCTTGTCCAGGTCACTGACATTGTTTTCCTTCTGAAACTGCTGCCCTGGATAGGTGTTATTCAAATATTGATTCTGGCGATTGCCAGGACCAGTTCCATAGTTACCCGGATTACGGTGCTGCGGCTGATAGACACTTGCCGGCGGATGGTTAGGCTTCTGATCCTGAGCTGGACCAGCCGGGTGGTTATTCTGGTTCTGGTTATGGTTGCCGCCAGCATGGTAGGGAGGTCTGTCTTGATAGTTCCCTTGCTGCCTGAAGTTGCGGTAGCCAGCATAACCATTCTGATTATTAACGAAGCCTTGTTGAACGAAATTTACTTCTTCTGCAGACCAGACTTCTGTCTTACCAAAATTCTGGCATCGGCCTCCGTTATGTGCGCAAGCTCCACACCACTCGCAATCGGCAACATAGACAGAAGCTGCCGGCGGTTTGACTAGTGTGGTAGACTTCTTCAAATGCTTCTCTACTTCGGCCTTGATAGCTGCTTCAAGATCGAGCTTGCTCCTTGATCCTTCAGATTGTCGTTCCCAGTTCCTTGACTTGGAAGCACAGTTTGTGAAGTGAAGAAGAGCAGCTTCAGGTGTGAGCGTAGTGCAATCCCCTTCAGCTAGAGAATTGACCCACTTGGCAGATTCTTCTGGAAGACCTCGAGCAAAGATTTCAGCTAACTACCTCTGCTCGAATCCATGATGAGGGCAGTTGTAGAGAAGTTCTTGGAATCGATTCCAAGTATCGTATAAGCTTTCTCCTTCTTTCTGGGAGAATCTGGCAATGCTATCCTTCATGGCTGTTGTTCTGGCCGGAGGGAAGTATTCTTCAACGAAGTCCTGAGCTAGAGTATCCCAATTAGTGTAATATCCAGGTGGTTTGCCAGTAAGCCACCTCTTAGCAGCGCCTTTCAGAGAGAACGGGAAAGCTCTCAAACAAAGAGTATTCTTGTCGAGGTTTCCGTTCTTGAAAGTGCTGCAGAGATCAAGGAAATCTGCAAGATGAGTGCACGGATTGTCTAGGGACCTGCCTTCGAACTGTAGATCCCTAGAGATCATAGTCAAGAATGGAATCTTGATCTCATAGTCAGGATCTCCTTCAATGCGCGGTACGGCAATGGCAGACCGAACGCTAGTCGCGCTCGGCTTGTTGTAATCAGCTAGACTTTTCTGTGCAGGCAGCGGTGGTGGATTTTGGCCTGGTGGTGGTGGTGGTAATTGATCAGTCATGGTAGGAGATGGAGGAGGTGAAAGTGACTCGGCGTATGAAACGGATGTAGGTGACGGTAACGGTGAAGATGAGGGACTCTCCTTCAGTTCCTCAATCTTAATCGGAGTGACGGGTGGAGGTGGATTGGTTCTGCCTCTCCTTGGAATCTGTGATTGTCGAGGTGGAGCAGAACTGCTTGGTCTCTCTATACTCTTAGCCTTGTCGGTTTCAGAGCGAGTCCAAGGGCGGCGATGCATACACCTTTGAACAATCTACAAATAACAAAAACAACAAAACCAGTGTAAAATCAAAGTGGGTGGAAAAGTGAAAGATGGAAAATAGAAGAATAAATTGCTAGTTCTTCTTTCAAACAATCAAAAGAAGTCCCCGGCAACGGCGCCAATTTGGTGAACCTAAGATCATTGTTCGGGTTCAAACAAATAACTAACAAAGCTAACAAGCTAGGGTAGATCGTATTCCACGGGTCTTCTATGATTGACTACTCAAATAAGCTAGCAAATTACTCAGGTTTAAGCACTTCGTGCATGGTGTGAGTTCCACGACTTCTAAATCTAAGAAATGCAGAGAAAATCAAAAATTTAAACTAAGAACAGAATGGAAATTGGTTGATTAAAACAGAGATGACAGACGAACTTAGACTTTGAATCCCCCTTCGTTCCCCAGAGCATTGGCAATCAACAGATTAGCGGATTTCGATTCTCATTCAATCAATTCTAAGACAGCACCATAACTCCTTACCCTTAGGTTTAAGACCGGCGAACTTTCGCTCTATCCGTTCTAGCTACCAAGATTAATTAGTCGCCCGGGTACGGTCGCCTCTCGCAACGACTTAACTTAACTGGTGGAATTACTAACGATTTATGAGTTACTCTTGCAGTGGATTAACCCTAACCGGTTCCTACGAAAGGCACGCTCCAATTATAAGGTTAATTGTCTGATTTGATGTTTTAAAGTAAGGCGAGCGTTCGCTTCTATCCTTAGCTTAACAAGAATCTAATCTAGGTGATCAATCCAGACAAGAAACATGAACAATGAAGAACAAACTAAACATGAAAGAGAAACTGATTGAACTTCGAATCTAATCACCGCCGATCCGTGACCGCTTTAAAGCCCTGGGTCACTTAGGGTTCATCTAGTCTAAGCTCTAAGAGTTTAGCTACGCATATTCATCACAAAAGAATCAAAGACAAAGAAAGAGTTCATCATACAAAGGAAGAACAGAAAAGAATCTGAAAAACCTAATTAAGACTCCGCCAGAACTTCGATCTTCCGGTAGACTGCAATCCTAGCTCCGAGTCTCCGAGATGGAAGGGATGGCATCACGATCTCTTTCCGGCTCTTCGAACTCTAACTCTTTGCTCCAGAACTCTTGAGAATCCTTGGAATTATGATTATGGAAAAGTATCAAAAGCAATATATATTTTGGGCCGCCGGTTAAGTATTTATACTTAACCCTAATTCAGCCGGATTTTGCCTGATATTTTCGCCGAAAATATTGAAGAATTTTTGGCGAAAATTCCTTTGTAAATGGATGGTCCGCCGGCTGATTTCTCCTGTAAATTTCGGTCCAATGGTTTTCGGTCGAAAACTTAGGGTTTTCGCCAAAAACTTCTGTTCATGAGCATCAGTCGATTTGTACTGATATTTTCGTCGAAAATGCTGAGGTATTTTCGGCGAAAACTCCTTTGTAAACCGGGCAGGAATTGTTTCAACTTGATTGGCCCCTTGGATCGATTCCGGTGCAATTCCTCGAGGTTCCAACGCTTTAGACACGTCCTTGGCTACTTTATTTGATGGCAAAAACCTGTGCTAACATAAAAACACTAGAAAACCATCAAATAGACACGAAACGAGCCAAGGTAACACAAATGGCACGGAATAGGGAAATCGATTGAATATTCGTTATTCTACCCTAAAAACCATGTCTTAAGCAAGGAAACGTTGCTTAAATGAGGCTGATAATCACGTCAAATCGAGTGTCATCACTACCCTCAACGAATTTTCAACGTACTCGCTTGTAACTTCAACTCGACTCAATTATGAACGTCCCGGACTTTGATGGGGCCTCAAGAACATTGTTTCCAATGTCTCAATTATCCAAACTCGAGTTCCAAATCATTTGGTTGGGCGGGGATGTTACATCGACCATCCGTTTGAGGATGATAAGCTATCGACAAATTCAGCTTCGTTCCCAATGTCGCATGTAATCCTTCCCAAAAATGAGATGTGAAACTCGGATCTTGGTCGGATACAATGGATTGAGGAACTCCATGCAACTTTACCACCTCCTCAACGTAGAGATTAGCTAACTCCTCCACACTTGGGCTTAAACTGAATGGGTATGGAGTGAGCGACTTTCGTCAAGCAGTTAATAACCCAAACCGCATCCTTCCCTTCCCTAGTCGGCGGAAAGCCCGGCACAAAATCCATGGTAATATCCACAAATGTCCACTCCAGAATGGGTAGAGATTGCCGTAATCCACCCGGAGCTACCTCAAACCCATTATCCAAACCCCTCTCAACCTCTTCCCGAATGGACACTAACTTAGCATCCTTGAGTTGCTGCTCTCATATTCTGTCACTCAATAATGAACGGATACTAAGCTTTGCAAGAAAACTACCAACATCATCCATCTTCATCTCCACCCTCAAGGCTCTAAGGTCAACCAACTCCTTCCGGCTTAATGCATCAGCTACAATATTGGCTTTACCAGGATGGTAGTCAATGGTGCAATCATAGTCCTTCAAGAGCTTTACCTGACGCCTCTACCTACTGTTCAGTTCTTTCTGATCAATGAGATGCTTAAGACTATTGTGATCAGTCATGATCTTGAACGTCTCGCCGTACAAGTAATGCCTCCACAACTTCAAAGCGAACACCACTACGGCTAACTCCAAGTCATGAGTCGGGTAGTTTAGCTCATGCTCTCTAAGTTGGCGCGAAGCATAAGCAACCACCTTCCCGTTATGCATAAGTACACACCCCAAACCTTGCAAGGAAGCATCACTAAACATGACATACTCACCACCTTCTACCGGCAAGGTCAAAATCGGAGTTGAAGTCAACCTCTTCTTCAACTCTTCGAAGCTCTTCTGAAACGCCTCACTCCACTCATAGTTCGAATCCTTCCTCAACAACTTGTGAAGAGGGGGCGCTATGGTTGAAAACCCCTCGACAAACCTTCGGTAATAGCCAACTAACCCAAGGAAACTCCTCAACTGAGACACATCTTCCAATTGACCACCACTTCTATGTTTTTCAGATCACCCTGAACTCCTCTCTTAGAAGCCACATGACTGAGAAACAACACCTCTTCCAACCAAAAGGCACACTTCGAGAACTTTGCAAAAAGTTGTTGCTCTCTCAACTTCTGAAAGACAATCCTCAAGTGCTCCTCATGCTCCTTCTCATTCTTAGAGTACTTGAGAATGTCATCAATTAATACTATCACAAACTTGTCCAAGTACTAATAGAAGACTTTGTTCATAAAGGCCATGAACGCAACAGGAGCATTGGCAAGAACAAAGGGCATCACAAGAAACTAATAATATCTTCGGGGAAAGAGAAAGAGGGGAAAATTGGGAATTTCCATGAAAATCTATATTAAATAGTCAAGTCATGATACACGGCGTGAATCATAGATACACGGCCGTGTATCACACTCTGCCCACCTTAACGAATTTTCGCGTACTCGCTTGTAACTTTAACCCGACTCAATTATGAAAGTCCCGGACGTCGATGGGGCCTCAAGAACCTTATTTCCAACGTCTCAACCATCCAAAATCGAGTTCCAAACCATTTGGTTGGGCGGGGATGTTACAACCTGAAATCTTATCAAAAGAACTCGAAAACACATCAAGCGACCCAAAAGAGGGCCAACGGGAATAAAATATATTTTTCACAAAAATCACTCGAAAACATCACAATTCGGTGTCAAATAGAGGAAATGTCGTTTAAATGTGACGAGATAAACGCGGTAAATCGAACGTCATCAACCATCTGTGCGTTCACTTCTGCAACGGACAACTAACTGGTGCACCTAATTTATTTTAGTGAGTTACTCTAAAAGCAGATTAACCCTAAATGGTTCCTGCGAAAGGCACACTCCATTGAATAGGTTAATTGATTGATTTGAGGTTCTAAGATAAGGCGGACGTTCGCCAACTATCCTTATTTGAACAAGAATCTAATCTAGGTGATCAAGATAGAAAAGAACACAACACGAAGAACAAATCAATTATGCAAGAGAAACTGTCTGAATTAAAATCTAATTACCACCGATCTGTGACTGCTTTAAAGCCCCGAGTCACTTAGGGTTCATCTAATATAAGCTTAACAAGTTTAGCTACTCATGTCTAAATCAAGAAAATCGAAAACAACAAAGGAGTTCATGTTAACGAGGAAGAACAGAGTAGAACTATAACACCTAATTTTGATGACTCCAGCGAAGCTTCAAACTCGAGAAATCTTCACTCCTAGATCCGAGCACTCCAGGATGGAAAGATGGTGGATCTCTCCGGGAACTTCGAGATACGCTCTAAACTCTCTTTATCAGCTCTCTAAGTCTAAATTTGAGTATTGTGTATATTGTCTCAAGTCCGAATGATATCCCCTCAATTGGAGTTGCGCCGCTGCTTAAATAAGAGATTTTTCAAACCACACCGGGAAAAGGACTAAGTTCTCGGCGAGAATATTAACATTCTCACCAAATTATGCTTTGTAAATCAAATCGGCTGGCGACAAGATCTGGCATTCATTTCTTCATAGGTTCTTGCAAAGAACTTCGTTGTAAACTACATGTGCTTGTTCGTTGTGGCTCGTTCACCATTTTAGCTCATTTTGTTGTGCTAGATACTCGAAAGGTGGATGTAACTCTTATCTTAGGCCGGCCCTTTCTGGCAATAGCAGGCGCAACCATCGATGTCAAGCATGAATCATTGTCTTTAAAGGTCGGAAAGGATAGTGTTACATTCCACCTCAAGGATGGTAAGCAATATCCCGCTCCTCAAAAGGCTGATTGTTTATATGTTGATTCCTTGGAGTTGGCTTCGTCCGACTCTGTTATTAATGCTTTGCCTAGCAACCCACTATAGATGTCTCTGATTTTAGGATCATGGGCACATTCAAGGATCCCGACCAAATCTATCTTGGCGATGAACTCCTACTCTTTACGGCACACTCAAAACTTTACCCCGTGAGACTGAAGTCATAGTGGTCTAGTCTGTTCACGGAAGGCAAACAACGTATGGAGCTATGGAGATCAGAGGCGCTGATAAAGATCCATTCATAGTACACGTTGATTGCATCAATAAGTATCTCTGAGGTCTCCCCATTGTACATGACATCGCACCACCCCCCTGATCCGATCCAGGTATCCTCCGGCTCAAAGACGTTAAACAAGAGCGCTTCGTGGGTGGAAACCAACGGCTGGAGTCCGCTCTGAGTTTTTTGAGTCAATTCTTTGTGTTTTTTGTCATTCGAGTCGGGTTCCGAGGTAGCCAAAGTGTTAGTTTTTTGATTTTCGTGCCTTTTGTTTTTCTGCCAGGTCCCAATATCTCGTCGAGAAGAAATTATCAGCAAACATGAATAACAAACTATTATACCCACACTACTTTCTCGCTAGAACTATTAAGTTCTCGGCGAGAAGTTTGGTCTTAGTGAGTCAGTTTTGTCTCGTCGGCTTTGTTGTTTTATTTTCAAAGAAGTTCTCGCTGAGAACTTCAAAGTTTTCGGCGAGAACTTGGCTATTATTAAGACTAATTTTTTCATCCCATCCTTCTTTTGAATTCGGTGAGAACATTGGGTCTGTCCAAAAAAAGAGAGAATTTTTTTCAAAATCCCCCTAACCCTTTTTGTTTCAACTTTATTTTGTGTGCATCTAGGATAGTTGTCCCGGTTTCCATTTTATCTTTCTTTTGTTTTTGTTGGTATAGGACATTCGTAGTTGCTTCAATTCGCTCCGATTGAAATATGAAGGACACATGTGTGATTTTTATGCGACTTCTCTAATTGAAATATGCTCTATTTTTTACTTGCAATGGTAAATTGACTTCAATTTCTTACAATGATGCTTACTGCTCCACTTAGAACCTATAACCAGCGTGTTGGCTCTAATATTAAATGAGTCTAGGTTATAATAGATAATAGATCACTCTTGTAGTTGAAATTTGAATTAATTGAATTGATTGGCCTAATACTTTATTTAACAGTGCTCGATAACACCGCCCTAAGATGAGAAAGGTACTTTGAATTTTCACCACTTTCATCCAAAAAACCTACCCGGCATCATTTTCCTTTACGATAACCCATTGAGCCTTGGCCTGTTTGTTGGTTTATACACATTTTCAGCTCTCCACCTAGTTTTTAATTCCCTATTTGATTGTTTATGATTGTGTCTTCAGATTAAACGGAAATCCATTTCAAAATCTTATGTAAAAGTTATAACTAGCTAGGATCAAGTGGCTAAATTTTCAAACCAAGTAGCTGAATTTTGAATTTTGTGAAGAAAATGTCTGATTTATTCCAAAGCATAGCAATTAATTTTAATTGAATTAAGTGTTGAAAAGAAAGCTAGGCAAGGCCGACACATAAGTGAAGTGCTCGGGTTGAGCACTAACATAGGCACAAATGTTGTGAGCTAAGAAGGTCCAACACCTAAGCGAAGTGTTTGGATTGAGTCGATAATCTTGAAAGAAATTGTTGTTTGAATCGGTCCTAGCTAGAAAATGTAACATGTAGGTCTAGAAGAAGATGAAGTTGAGTCGATAGCCACGTCACGTTCACTAACAATTCCCCAAATATTTCCTAACTCCACCTAATCCACATCATGGCCCGAGCTTAAGACCTTTTGATTAGAGTTGGTGTTGTCGTAGTCAGGTAATTTGTGATTCATTTGTAAGCTTTTGGCAAGAAACGCGTTCTAATAAACTACCACTTAAAGTGTGCAGAAAATGGAAAGAAAATGATAGAACCGGAAGGAGTCCACACTGCCCCACCCGAGATTTGAGTATGATTGAGTTTGGTCAACTGGGGTGGATCCCCTCGACATGGGTGTCAAGGGTGTTGTTGCACTTCTCGTTGAGAGAATGATGATGTTGACACGTTCCCATGCGGCAGGGGAGCGTGAGGATCTTCCATGCAGTGGAAAGGTGTGTCGGCCGGTCGGTGGTGGTGTGGAACAAATCCTTGGCGCCTAATTAAACATACATAGAATTATTGTTTGTGACATTTTGATTGTAATGTTGAGTGATTGAGTTGTTGTGATTGTGAACATGAATTGATGAGTCAGTTGAACTGCATGTGTATTGTCATGAGTTGGTGCTATATGATAATCACTATTGTTATGATGTGTATGTTGTGATTTATGCTATTATGAATGGGGATTGTGTGTTTTGCACCTGTTTGATAACAAAGACTGTTTAGGGTCGATAAGCATGAATTGGTGAATTGTGAAATATTGTTGTGAATTTCTATGTCGTTGATGATGAGATAATGAGCATAATAGGGTGCTAGAGACTTCTGGTTGATCATCCAGAAATATCACTAGGGATATTAATTGGCTATACTTATGGAACGATCTCCCATTGTAATTGAATTGATGAGGGGTTGGGAGACCCCTAGGGCTTAGTTCGACGCATAGTTAAGCCTTGTGGGTTCACTTAGTTTCATTAGGAAATTGATCCCCCCCTCAGTCTCTCTTTTCAGTTAGAAGTAAGAGTTGAGCTTGGAGCAGCAGTCGTTGGTTGTTAGCAGTGGAGTTGAGCTAGACGACTGAAGGCTGTGACCAAGGACAATTTTTTTTTGTATTTTCATTTCAGTTGACGTTTTGAGAATTTTGGGATTCCTTTATGATGGGAATTGTATGTGAATTTAAAATGTAAATCGGTTTTGGTTCTCAAAACATGGAAGCTTCCATTTGGTGTCGTTTATATACATTTGATTGAGTTTTAAATAGTATTTTAATGGTTCGATATGTTTTTGAGTCAAACCGTAACCCTAATTCTCAGTCTAACCATGGGTTGACCTGGCGATTCGGGGCGGGTGTTACATATACCCATCCCGAATCAACCCGGGTAAACCCGTTGAATCAGTTATGAGCATCACTAGGAAGATAGTACAATAAAAGAAAGTGGAAAACCAGCATTAAAATTTAATAACAAGAAAGGAGGCCTCCAATAAATGAAATCTAAAAATCAACCAATAAATAATAAATCCAAAATTGATCATCAAATGATTACAAAATTCCCAAAACTATAACAGTCAACTGAAAACGTAAAACGAAAGAAAATGGTAAACTCTCAGTAGATCGCCAAACTTCACCTCCTATCACTCATTTCTAATTTTGATCTGTTAATCATCATCATTAATTTCTTACCACAAACCTAACAACATAGCATCACAACAATCAAATACCTATCAACAATCAATCAATTGGAAATCACAAAACAGTTATCTCATTTTACTCTCTTCCATTTTCATGCAATCCCTAATTTTGACTAGGTCAGATTACAACTCCTCACGCCACCCATCATTACCAATCTAACTCTAAACCCTCACCTGACAAGAAGACGAGGCTCTAAACAACTTATAGCAACCCAGACGAACGAACCATCCTTCTCCAAAAACATATCTTTTCCTTCCCTCATTGAAAGTGACTCATTTGAAATATCTATAAACCGATATGTGTGATCTCTTCTCCTCGTCTCCAGGAACGCAATGGGAAAAATGGCGCCTCAGTTGGACACCCGTAGCTCCCAAAATCAAGGTTTGAAGTTGGGAAAATCTTGGTTCGTCAAAAAAATTTTAGGAAGAAAGAGAGAGAGGAAGAGTTGCAGAAATCCGTCAAAACCCGTCCTTTTATATGTAGGTCAACACAACACGGCATGTTTTACAACTACCCGACCATGTGGCTTTAAAAGAAAAAGCGATCGCGGTTCCCAGGAAATAAAGCACGATCGTGTATCACTTATACACGGCGTGTACAGTGAAGACAAAATGCGTGTAGTAGAACTACACGGCGTGTTGTTCCCACTGTACAATATGCTCGATTGTAACTTCAACCCGACTCAAATACGAACGTCCCAAACTTTGATGGGACCACAAAAACACTGTTTCCAATGCTTTGATCACCTGAACTCGAGTTATGAACCGTCCGGTTGGGTGGGATGTTACAACTCTCCACAACTTCAAGAGATTTCATCCACGAAATCAAAACTCAACTCATCCTAGCAATGTTACCCAGAAATTGCAGCAAGAACCCAGCAGTTCAAGTGTCACATTACTACCCGAAACTCCCATTAACGGTCCCAGTAACGTACACCTTGTAAGAATACTTCTCGCTCCCTAACCCAAGCTTCCACCTAACACACACACAACCGAACTACCCAGACAACCCTAACCACTAGAACAAACCAAAGGCACGACCTAAGAAAAGCAAGAAACTACTCTAACCAACACCTTCGACTAGAACCTTACACACCCTCGAGCACTCTACCTACCTTAACCAAAGTCTACAAAGGAGTTCTCCACTTCCAACCAACCTCTTGATCTACTAACTAGTACTAATCTCAAACTACTCAAACACTTCCAGAAACAAGGAGTGGGATGAGCCCCAACCAAACAAGGCGTAAACAGAACAAAACCAAGAAAGGATATCATATCGGTTACCTCGTCGTTGGCGTTCTCAGCTGCACCAGTGGCAAGAGCATACAACCCTCCTCGATCTCCTCCAACTCCAATCGGCATAGCATTAGCTCTAGTCCCTCTATTAGCACTTATGACACCTCAACAAAAATTAAATCCTCTCCTCTACCTCCATAGCTCCCAGACAGAGCCCTAGATCCTTGCATTGAACCCACAAACTAAGTGAATGCTACTCCCCTACCTAGACAGTACGTGCTTTTATGACCTGGCTGGCCACAAGTAAAGCAAGTCACTGGTGTGGTCCTTAGCGTGTGACACTCCCCAAAATGAGGCTTTCCACAAGTACCACGGACTGGCAAACCCGACGACGCTCCACCTGACCGGGTCATCCCAACACTCCTCGTCCCACACATGTTACTCTTATGACCAGGTTGACCACAAGTGTAACAAGTTACTGCTCCCTATTGTGGGGTTGGTTGAGCACCCCAAGGGCTAGGGTGAGACGGCTGGGCATGCTTAGCCGGATAGCTATGCACAGCAAACTGAGAGGGCGGGGTAGTCGCCTTCCTCTTCCGGTCCTCCTTCTTTCCCCGCTCCAGTAGCTCCATCTTCAAGGCGCAACGTAGCTCCCTTGAGTGTTACTAAAATCCTCATGTCACTAGACGCAACACCCTCCTGGATCTCCCACCTCTCTTGAATGGGTGAATTAGGATGGATGGGGAGAGGCTCTGATACCACTTGTAACATCCCAGCCTTTCTTGACAAGATATTGTCCGGTTTGGGCCCAGCCCTCACAAATTTGTTTTTGGGTGTTGGTGGGATTCTAACCCATGATCTCCTCCTCTCAAGATCAAACCCCACCACTACGCCCCAAAAAATGTCATTTCAGTTATGTTTGAACTATTTCTCATAGCCCATGGTTCTCTCCCCATGCCTTGTCGATGCGGGATTTGCGTAGGATGTCACATACAACCCCCTCAGGGACTCAACGCAAGGTTTTCACCATCATCGTTCAAGAGGGACGGGAAAAGGCTCTGATACCACTTGTAAAATCCCAACCTTTTTTGACAAGATATTGTCCTCTTTGGGCCTAAACCCTCACATATTTATTTTTAGTGTTGGTGGGATTCGAACCCATGAACTCCTCCTCTCAAGATCAAACCCCCACCACTACACCCAAAAACGTATCATGTTAGTTAAGGTTGAATTATTTCACATATCTCATAAATCTCCCCCATGCTTTGTCGATGAGATTTTCCTAGGATGTCACACCCTCCTCCTCAACTTGTTGAAGGGGCCAGCTGGAAGGCCTAGCTCCCCCTCCCCCTTTTCAAGTTGTCGGTGAAGTCTCTGGGCTTACAACCCACCTCTTTGCTCTTTTAAATTCCACGACAATAAGGTTCAAGGCTTTAAGCCTGGCCCTTCTTCCTTGGTCGAATCAATTGGTCGACCAGTTAATTCGACTCAACGATTTAGGACTCAAATCCAACAATTAACACAAATAAGATTTATTCCACCAACAGAATAATTTATACTCGAAATTAATTATTTAAATTCAAATTAAAATCCTTCAAGTTCTAACCAACGAGGTTTAACCAAGAATTTTAAATTCTGACCGGACACTTAGAACTTGGGTGTTACAGTTGGCGAAGGAGGTAAAGGGAGAAGAAGCTAACACATAAATTTAAAAATCGGTAGCTTGTTACAGATTGGTAGGTGACAGCTGATGTGTTGGTCCACTTCGTCCAAGAGGACCGCCGGTGTATGTTGTTGGCTCTGTTCGCTGGAAGTGATGGGTTAGGACGAAATTGATTGGGGATTCAAAAATTTTGGTTTTAGGTTAACTTAACCGGCTCAATTAGAGATTTTAATTCGATTCAGAATGAGACTAATATTTTATTATATTTTAAATGACATGGACCGACTGACGTGGTAAATAGTACCACGTCGTAACAAAGTCCGAACTAACATGACGAGACTGCAATAAAATGAAGTTTCAAGACTAGTTATATCCCCTCAATGTTTCGGGACTATTTAAGTATTTGACCTAATAAAAAAGCCGAAACTATGGATTATTATCTATTTTGGTCACTAACGTATTGGTTTTGTAATGTATTAGTTTTGTAACGTAGTGATTCATTAACGTTTAAGTGTGGTCATTAACCTATTGGATTTGTAACAATCTAGTCAATCCGTTAAGTCTCCATCCAAGTTTTCCGTTAAGTGCTGATATCAGCATGCCAACTCAGCTTTTTTTCCATGTCACATATTGCCATGTCACCCATTCCACCTTAGACCCAACTAACCAAATGAACCTAACCTAACCCAATCTAAATCAACCAACCCAAAACCCAATAACTCATTCTAATCTAACCATTCTTCTTTCCCATCTTCTTCTCACTTATTCTTCTTCCATTAAATCTGGTAAATGGTTTTAAAAATGAAGATCAGCTTTGCAAATTGGAAGTTATTGGAGCTATTGAAGCTTAAGGTCTATCTAAAGTTGGAACTTATTGAAGCCTATGGTCGATGGAGAATCGCAAGCAAGTATTTGATACACAGTGTTGAGTTCTTCCTTCTCTTACATGCCTAAGTTAGGCTTCATCACCAACCATGGAGGGTTTCAGATTCAGCGATGCAGTAGTACAGTGAGGAAGAAGATGAGCAGTACATCCCATCGTCCTAGAATTGAATCGCAGCTTTTTTTCGATCACTATGACCTTTCATTTCCCCTTGTTTCCTCAACCTCTTTTGGCTCTGTTGTTCACCATCTCCATAAATAACAGAGCCCCGAAATTCGGCTATACCCCATCATCACTCATCAGCCTTTAGCCAACTTATTATATCAATCCAACTATTAACTATCCCTTCATTCACAACTACCCACGCCAGAATGGGAAACTGGGTAACGCCAAAATCGACGGCCGCGATCACGATCACGGTCGCGATAATCGTACGACAACCCTTGAGGATGGATATTTGTTCTTGCACAGCGATAATGACGCTATGACGAGCAGGGTCGTCCCATGAACTTCGGAAGCTCTGTGATATAATCAAGATGTGGCCTATTATTAAATATTTTGACAAAATAATTTTGAAGTATATCAAAATAAAAATTCACATTTTATATTTGAAATATCCAAATGATTCAAAATATATTTTTATAAAAATCCTAACAATAATTCTAAAAAGATTAAAAAAATAAGAGTCCATACTTATTTAACATAAATAAAGGGCTCGTGCCTCGACGGATGAATGAGATGAATTATTTAATAAAAAAGAAGCCTTCATGCCCAAGAGATGAATGAGAAAAATAACAAATAAAAATATCATCTAGATTAAGAATATGAATTATTTAATAAGAAAGAAAGAACCCATATACCCAATAGATAAAAGAGAAAAATAACTAATAAAAACAACATCTCCATGAATTAAACATGTGACCTAAAACAATAAAAATAAGCTTTTTTCCCACCTTCTAACCACTATGCCACATACTAAATAGTAATTATACTTCAGTTTAACATTTACTTATTAATAATTATTTATCTGATATTTTTCACCCGAAATTTTGGGGCCCTATGCAGAAACAGGTCGACCGCACGCCCTCTGGGCCGGCCCTGATGACGAGGCCGGTGGCAGAGATGTACTTCGGGTGCGATTAGGAATGGTGGGTTTTAGTAATCTTCCAATTGCTTATTGTATAGACCTTAAGCTTCAATAGCTTCAATAACTTCCAATGTGCAAAGTTCTATCTTAAAACCATTTACCAGATCTAATGGAAGAAGAGGAAGTGGGAAAGGAGATGGGAAGAAGAAAGGTTCGGTATTAGAATGAGTTATTGGGTTTTGGGTTTGGCTTATTTCGATTGAGTTAGGTTAGGTTGATTTGGTTAGTTGGGTCTAGGGTAGAATGGGTGACGTGGCTATTGGTGACATGGACAAATAAACAAAGTTGGATTGCTGATGCCAGCCCTTAATAGAAAAATTAGATGGAGACTTAACGAAATGACCAACTCTTTACAAATTGAATAGGTTAACCACATTGAAACGTTGATGACCACTCTGTTTAGGGGTGAGAATCAGTTAATTTGGTCATTAACCGATTAAAATCGGTTAACCCACCTCCAAGAAGTTTTAACCGATGATTGACGGAAATAAAATCAGTAAAAAACCAACCAAAATTTGGTTAACCGACAATTGATTGATTTAACCAATTTTGCCCGACTTTGACCAATTTAGTCTACTTTTAACCTTAAAATTCCATATAATTTGAATAATATCATAAATTATACACCATGTCAACAAACGCTTGCACTAGAATTCATTATTTCATTATTGTTTCGGTCTATTTTAACCGTTAACCGACTTGCTAAAAATGGTTAACCACCCCCTTGACCGACCAAATAATCTATTAACCAATGGTAACCAATTTCAGTCGATTAATCAATTTTAGTCATTAATATTAACCGAATTCCCACCCCTAACTCTGTTACAAAACTCATATGTTAGTGAACAAAATAGATAATAGGCCTAATACCCTCAAATGTCACGAACTATAACGATATTACTCGCGTATATATCACGTATAGCCTATCTGTCGGGCGTCACCAACTATTGGATTATGAGTTCCGCATAACACACCGTTAGTTTTCGATGATTTCATGATAGGTGGCTAGAAGGAGTTAGTTGACTGTATAAAATAGTCTAGTTGGCATCCTATGTGGCAATATTTTATAATATATTATAAAATATAAAATAGAAAAATATAAATTCGGAAAATATTCAATCTGATCTCTGACCCTCTCTCCCCCCTCGTCGAAACCACCACTCCCATCTTCAGTCCACTCTCTCTCCTCGTCGGAACCACCACCCCCCAACGGTCTGCACTCACATGGCAACAAAACTCTGTCTCCGCAAATTACTGCTTTTGTCTCCTTCTCTCTATACATACAATCCCCCAATTTCAGCACTTCCAGATCACCTAAAAGTTGTTTCATCTTTCAACAAACGGTTAATCACAATGGGGAATTGCAGTCCTAGAGGAATCGCCACAGCCGCTAGCAACGATGATGTCGAAAGCTCGAATCTTATGTCGAAAGCAACGATGAGTTCAAGTCTCCTAGTGTTCCGCTCTTGTCGCCTGGAACAATGAGGGAGCCGACCCGGTCGCCTGAGTGACTCCGAATCGCCTCGCAATAAGAGAGTGGGGGCAGTAATCAGAAACAGAGGATGAGGAATGAGATGGATGATGATGTAACGGAGTGTACCTAGGGATTGCTCCCAGAATTTGGTCGTGTCGTCTGTTTGTGCCCTCTCTTCGTATTTATAGCCTGGCAAGCCTGCCAAGGCCGTTAGGCAATGGTACGGTGCCCAGCAAATCATGCCACGTGTTGTCAAATCCAGACCGTCGCTTGGTGAGGACGAAATCCTCAGGATTGCTCCACGTGTCCCTCTAGGGTTTTTCCAGATGGTAAGCGTGACGCCGCCTTAGGGCTTTTCCTGGGCCTCGCTTGGGCCCACCCTCAAGCGATCCATAGATCATCTGGCTAGTCAACCCTCGCCTGAGGCGTTGACTGCTCCTTGGGCCGCGTCTGGCCCACTATGCATAGCACCTTTCGAGACCTTCCACACGGTCAACCCTCGCCTGAGGCGTTGACCCACTTTTTAGGTGGATCGCTTCGCCTACCGAGCCGACTCGACCCAGGGTGGCCCATCATGAGCCCCCTAGTCCGCCTGTGTGTCTTATCGCCAAGCACACGGGCGGACTATTCTTATTCCGTCGCCTACCGCGTTCCTGAGGAACCCTACCTTCGCCGTTGCCGATGGGTTTTCCGATCTTTTCCCTTCGTATTAGCCCCCTAACCCCATCATTACCTACGAGGTAGCCCCCTTTTTATATTCTTTTCCACGTCCCGTCTGCCCAATCGCCTTCTTTCCTGTCTTGCGTCCCTCAGACGCTTTCCCCTTTCCCAATGCCAGCAACTCTCCTCATCTTTTCAACTGCCGCACCGTTTCTCTTTCCGATGTAAGTCACTCAAACGCCTCCGCTATTCCTTTATAAGACACCCCGCTCCTACTTCCGATCTCTCCTCTCCTTTTGTTGTATCCTTGCTTCAAAACCTAAAAGCCTCTCTTGGCGCCTATACCGCAACCTCGTGGTCTGTCATAGCCAGCTTCGAGATTTCTTGCCAACGTGAGAAGATTACTCCTACCCTTCGCCTTTTTTGCCTTTTGTATAGTGCTAAACATAACACCAACGGCCTCAGTTTTGTAAAGCGAGGTGCGTATAGAGATGTGGGAATGCGGAGAACAGTGAAGCCGCACCCCACATGGTACCATGCCTTTTTTTATTTCAAACCCTCGCCCGAAGATACCTGGGCGACGGCCCTTCCGCCTTACTGGTCACAAGGCTACACAAATAATTTCCCGAGTGGTCGCTCAATCACTGCGCTCGAGCGACAGCTCCTGTCGCTTATCAACAGGGAAAACTTCAACTTGAATGACCCTCTCGTCCTAAAACAAGTCCTGGCGACGCTGCCCGGAGGTAGATGGGGTTATTCTCCCTCGCTTTTTGCTAGTCTTGCGCCGTGTCACCCTTTTTGTTTATTCTGACCTTGGCTTCTTCTCTTTCGCAGGAATGACGGACATTTCCAACGTGCTAATTAGTACGTCAGCTCGTGGATCTATATCCACAACTCAACCACAGCGTGAGCCTCCTCCCGTAGTTGAGCTTCCCCCACCCTCTCCTGGGAAAGGAAAAAAGCGAGGAGCCCGCCGCTCTCGCGAAAAGAAATCGTCGCCTGTGCCGAAAACCTCCAAGCGACGCAAACCTTCCTCCGCCAGAACGCCAGACCCAAACGTCATTGAGGAGGACGTCCCTGTCGAGCCAATAGCACCACCACCGATGACTATCCTTAACGAGCCCCCGGAGCCTTCTATTGCTGAGCCTCAAACTGCGGAGCACCAAGATGCTACTCCCGAGTCTCCCCCTCGACGCCCCGGAAAAGAGACTGCGGAGCGGGAGTTCATAACGTTTATTCAGGATGACTCACCCCTGTCGCCGCACAACGACGAGTAGGGTCGCCGCGCTTTATCCCATCGCATCCTGACAGACTTCCTGGCGCCCAATTACGAGAAACCAGAAGGCTACTTTCCGGTTGTCTACCCCCAGCGATCACAGCTGTCAGCTGACGTGGCCCGGGATATCGCAGAGGAGCTGACTTCTGGAGTTCTAAAGGGTCTGGATGATGTGAAGGTTGGCGACTTTCATCCCGCGATGGGGAACGTGTATGTGAAGCATCACGAGGTATTTACCTTAATCGACTCTCCTCTTTCTTTCATGTCTTGTCTTTAATTTTTGAAAATTCAACCAATCTTCGCCTTCCAACATGTATGGCTCTACCATTTATCCAGATGTTGCTGGCACTAAGCATTGCTGACAAGTCACGTGACTTGTTGATGCGCAAGGCTCGTGAGCTTCGCGACGATCACGCAGCTCTTCAGCGCCGCCTGGACAACGAAGAAGTAAGCAAAACACTTCACTAGTGATGATGATGATGCTTCATTTCTTCTCTGTCTTTGTTGTGTGTTTTTTTTTTACTATTTTTGTTTTATTTCTTTCAGTCCGATCATCAAGCTACTAGGAACGAGCTTAGTCGCCTGACCGAGGTTCACTCTCAGCTTGAGCAGAAACTAAGCGAGGCCTCTTCTTCCGTGGAGCGCCTGACTCAAGATTTGTCAACCAGCCGGGCCTCTATTACTAGCTTAGAGAAGAGCCTGTCTGAGGCAAAAGAAGCTGCCTCCTCGTCTGCCAAGAAGCTCCAGGACCAAGATGTCATTCAGAAGCAGATTCAAACTCTAACAAAGGAGAGAGACACTGCCCTTGCTGCTCGGAACCAAGCGACTGGGGAGAGGGATAAGGCGAAGAAGCTAGCTGAAGCCATGACAGCGGAGAGGGATCGCTCTTTGAAAATCAAGGAGGAGACCGAGGCACTCAGCTCTCGGCAGTATATGACTGCTGTGTCGCTGATCCGAAGGTCCATCCCTGTGATCATGACCGTCGTTCGTCAGAAATTCGTCGCCGTTGTTGGGCCTTCCCCTCCTTTCGTTCGACGCGAATTTCTCACGGCGTCCTTCAGGGCTGTGAATCGCTTGCTGAATGGTGTGCCCGATCCCAATACTGACGTCGACCCTGAGTACATCAGCGTGATGAAGGAAGTTCAGGCGGCGGATCAGGAGTATATAGCGACTGAGAAGGCCAAAAGGGCCCGGGCCAGAGCTGAGGCAGCCGCGAAGGCGAAGGCAGATGGTGGCAGAGGGGAAACGGTGTTTGAAAAGAGCCTGGCATCCTCCCAAGGCGATCATGGGCAAAGCTCGGGACAAGGAAAAAATAAATGATGACTTTCCTCTCTTTTTTTTTGTTTTTTTTTTTTGACACTCCTTTTCTCTCTCTTTCTTTTTGTGCTTATAAGACAAGCTGCCCGCGATCTGGGTAAACGCCCTTTATTTCGTCCTTATCTTATAAGGTAGGCTCGTAACCGATTATTTTGAAAGCCTTAGCGCGATTGTTTGCAGCCGTCATAGGCGGCACCTTAGTTCTTGGTGATTTGCTAATGAGCGACGTTTTGCCTTCTTCTAATGCCATTTAGGCGATGTCGTTACCTTTAGGCCTTAGCTAAGTTTGAGACTTAGGCCTCGTAGGCGAGATGAATCCATGTCGTACGGGAATTTTTGTGGCGATTAAGCGACTTCTTAACTCGTAAGTTTTAGGTAATATCGATGGCGATGGTGAGATATAAATGATAAAATAAGTCATCCAGCGATATAGCTATCAGACGCTTTTCTTTCATTAATTAGGGAAATGAAAAACCATACATGCTTCTAGGCGACTACTCATGGTACTTGCGGAGGTGCATCGCATTCCAGGTCCGGGGGATCTTTGTTCCATTCAGCCTGGCTAACTTGAAAGTGTTTGCTCCTATGACCTTCCTGATTTGAAATGGCCCTTCCCATCCAGGATCAAGCTTCGCGGCTCCCTCTGATGGCCTGAAGATCTTTCGTAGTACTAGATCACCCAATTTGATGTGATGTGGCCTTAACTTTTTGTTGTATCGCCTGGCTAGCATCTCCTTTTCCGCTATTAACCTCATCTGGGCGACCTCGCGCTTCTCTTCCACCATATCGAGACTATGGACAAGGTTTTGCTCATTCTCCTCTGGGTTGTAGCTATCCAAACGGACGGAAGGTATTGTTATTTCCACCGGAAGGACCGCCTCTGATCCATAGGTCAATGTGTAAGGCGACTCGCCTGTTGACGTCTTGTAGATCGTTCTATGTGCCCACAGTACATGATCGAGCTCCTCAACCCACGTGCCTTTTTTGCCTTCGATCCGTCGCTTTAATCCCCGCAATATAAGCTTGTTTGCTGCTTCAGCTTGCCCGTTGGCTTGTGGGTAAGCGACCGAGGCGAATCGTAGGAGGATTTTGTATCCTTGGCAGTACACTTGAAAACTCTGGCAATCAAATTGGGTGCCATGGTCACATATAATGCTGTGAGGAATGCTGAATCGTGAGATGATATGTTTGAATGTGAACTTCTCAATCTGCTTGGCGGTGATGCTGGCCGTCGCCTCAGCCTCAATCCATTTTGTAAAGTAGTCTATGGCTACAATCAAGTACTTCCGCTTCCCAGGGGCTTCAGGAAAAGGTCCCAAAATATCCATTCCCCACTGAGCGAAAGGCCAAGGGCTAACAATCGCCTGCAAAGCTGAGGAAGGCAATTTATGATAATCGGCATATTCCTGACACTTGTGACATTTTTTAACTAACTCCGTCGCCTCTCGCCGCATCGTCGGCCAGTAATAACCTTGGTATAACAGATTCTTCTCCAGACTTTTAGAGCCTAAGTGTGTCCCACAGACTCCCAAGTGTACTTCCCGGAGGCTATAATCAGCGTCCACTGGTCCGAGGCATCTTAAATAAGGGCCTGCGGCGGACTTTCTGTACAGATCGTCGCCTATTAAAGTGCATCTGCTGGCTTGCCTCCTTGCCTTTGTAGCCATCGCCTGATCCTCCGGGACTGTTCCATCTTTTAGGAACCTAATAATGGGAGTGCGCCAATCGTCTTGTGTGCCTTCGTCCTCCTGAGACCCGTCAATCTGGAAGCATGTGTTTAGCTTTACCTCTTTCTCTACCGTCACCATTCTTGTTTCTTCAAAATCAACCGCCGTGGCTAGCTTTGATAGCGCATCAGCGTGGCAATTCTCTTCTCGGGCGATCTGCAAGATGTCTACTCTAGTAAAATCTGCCAGGGCTAGCTTTATCTCATCGAAGTATGGGATTAACGACTCCTCTTTAATTTCGAACTCCCCATTTAACTGGTTGACCACCACTGCTGAATCGGAAAAAATTTTCACATATTTGACCCCCATACTTCTTGCAATCCTGAGTCCTGCCTCCATCGCCCCATATTCGGCAGCGTTGTTGGTTCTAGGCAACGCGAAGCGCAGGGCGACCTCATGGACAGCTCCTTCTGGGCTTTTTAGTACTATGCCGGCTCCCGAACCATTTTTACTGGAGGCACCATCCGTGAAGAGTGTCCAAGTTTGGCTCTCTCCTTTTTCTTCCTGTACTGCCCCTTCTACGATAAAATCAGCGAGAACCTGGGCTTTGATTGCTGTTCTTGGTTTGTACCGGATGTCACATTCGCTGAGCTCAATGGCCCACTTTCCAAGTCGCCCAGCCACGCTCATTGCCTGTAAAGCATTTCGTATTGGCAGGTTGGTTAATACTGTTATGGTATGAGCCTGAAAGTATGGTCGGAGCTTTCTTGCCGCGCATACCACAGCATAGGCCATCTTCTCGATGGCAGGGTACCGAGTTTCAGCGTCGACCAACGTTTTAGTCGTGTAAAAAATGGGCTGGTCGCTTCGTTCCTCCCGTCGCACTAACACCGCACTTGCAGTTGTTGGTGATATCGCAATGTACATGAATAACTCATCGCCCTCCTTGGGTGAGGCCAGCACCGGAGGAGTGACTAAGAATTGCTTGAGTTCTTCAAATGCCTTATCACACCTGTCATTCCAGGCGAATTTTGACGCGTTTTTCAAGATAGAGAAAAACGGGGCGCATCGCTCTACCGCCTTTGGGAATGAACCGATTGATAGCCGTTATTCTTCCGGCTAGAACTTGTACTTCTTTAACCGTTTTGGGTGGTGCCATGGCGGAGATGGCCTCCAATTGTGCTGGATTCGCCTCTATTCCCCGTCGAGTGACCAAGTACCCTAGGAATTTGCCTGATGTAGCTCCAAAAACACACTTCTGTGGGTTTAATCGCAACGCGAAGCGTTGCAACGTTTCAAACGTTTCTTTTAAGTCGCCTAGATGATCGTCACTCTTCTTACTCTTTACCAGAAGATCGTCCACATATGCTTCCAGGTTACGTCCCCGTTGCTTAGTGAAGACCATGTCTATCATCCTTTGGTAAGTTGCTCCTGCATTTTTGAGGCCGAAGGGCATAACCTTATAGCAATAGTTTGCCGTAGGAGTCATGAACGCCGTTTTCTCCTGATCCTCTTCATTGAGTGGTATCTGGTGATACCCAGAGAACATGTCGAGAAAAGACAATACTTCGTTATTTGCTGTGGCGTCGACCAACTGTTCAATGTTCGGGAGTGGATAAGCGTCTTTTGGACAGGCATCGTTTAGATTTGTGAAGTCGACACACATCCTTCATGCCCCCGATGATTTTTTAACCAAAACCACATTTGACAGCCATTCTGGGTATTGAACCTCCTTGATAAAACCTGCCTCCAGTAATTTGTCTATCTCTTTTGTGACGGCTAGCTGTCGCTCTCGGCAGATATTCCTTCTCTTCTGTTGCACAGGGCGGCAGCTTTTGTCGATGGATAGGCAATGCTTCACAATCACTGGGTCTATCCCAGGCATGTCGCTGGGATGCCATGCAAATAGATGTGAATATTGCCTGATTAGTGTCATCATCGCCTGCTTGGCCTCTTGGCTTAGGTAAGTCGACAGCCTCACTGTTTCTCTCTTCATCGCCTTCCCACAAAGCTACAGGAACGTCAGATTCTGCTTACTGTATTCTTTCTCTATTCTCCGTTCCCTCCTCCAGGTCGATTTTGTAACATGCTCCTTTCGTCGCTGCCCGATAGCATCGCCTAGCCACCTCCGGGTGTCCCCAAGCGACTCCGACGCCGTCCTTGGTGACGAACTTCAGCACCTGATATACTGGTGAAGAGATAGCCCGGAAAGCAGCAAGCACCGGTCGCCCCAAAATTATATTGTACGAGGATCGACAATCCAGCACATGGAAATCTATGGATTGCACCGCCTTAACCTGCTCATCGCCTATCATGACCTGTAAGGTAACGATTCCTTTAATGGGCACCTGGTGGCCAGAAAAACCTGTAATAGTTGTCTTTGTCGGTCTCAGGCTTGAAATGGGGAGTTTCATCTGCTGGAAAAGTTCCCAAAACAGGATATCAGCTGAACTTCCTTCATCTACCATTACCTGCTCCACTCTACTCCGGAGTGTTACAATCTGAATCACCATTGCCTCCAGGCTAGGCCCTCCACTTTTAATTATGTCATCCTCTGTGAACATGATGGGAGACTGTCGCGCCTCATTGTTTATGATCAACACCTCTTTACAATCGCTTGACTGCTTTTTTGTCGGACAACTTTCTCCTCCGAAAATAGTTTGATAGACTTTCATGACTTCTTCCGTATCATTTGCCTTTTTGGTCGCATCGCCTTGCGGCTCTTGCAATCGGGCGAAAACTGTTTTTCTAGGTTGGTCGCCTGGGACTGGGCTATCTTCTTTATCATTTGAACTCCTTTCTTTTCGCTTGGTCTGGAGAATAAAGTCTTTTAGGCGACCCTCCTTAATCCATCGCTCAATTTCATTTTTGAGTTGCCGACACTTTTCTGTGGTGTGACCGTGCGAATCATGAAAGTTGCAAAACTTCCGGGGGTTACGCTGCTCAGGGTCGCCTCGCAGTGGCTCGGGCCACTGAATGTGGTGATCCTTGTGTTGCATGTATAGGAATACCTCTTTCCGGGATCGGTTGAGCGGAGTGTATTCTCTTCTGTCTTCCTGATACGTGCGTCTATCATTGTTTTTCCTGTCGTCCCGATATTCCCTTCTTTCAGGAGATCGCTCCGTTCTCTGCCACCGTCCTCGCCTATCAGTGCCATCACGCGACGCATCCGCCTGTCCGTCCTTTCGTCCTTTTCGGCTGTCGTCCCCTCCAATCTCCGCTAACTGCTCCTCAATGAGAATGATACTATTTATTCTGGCTTCAAGTTGGACAGAGTAGTAGGCTTTTTCTTTACTAACGCCTCCTTCAGTCGCCTATTGTGCGTCGCTTGGATCATACTTGCAGTAGCAATGTCTAAAGACACGTCTCTAACGGACTGTACCGTGCTGATCCATCTCTCAAAGAAATCTTTTAGCGACTCCTCCGGCCATTGTCGTAAGTTAACTAGGACCTGTACTGGGACCTTTCGGTGTCGCCTACTCTCATACTTCATCAAAAAAACCCTGGCAAACTCATCCCATGTGTGAATAATTCCTTCTGGCAAGCTCATGTACCATTCTCTTGCTGCCCCTCCTAAAGTGGCTGGCATGCTCTGCAAAACGCTGCATCGCTGGCGCCCTGCATTTGCATGGCGATTTGAAAATTTTGCAGATGCTCTTCAGGATCGCCCAACCCCAAATATTTCTCCATGTTTGGTGGGACCAAGCCAATTGGTAGTGTTTCGGCGAAGATGGCCCTTGCCAGAGGTTGCCGAATGACCCTTTGCTCGGCTCCGGTTTCGACTAGCGGTCGAAATGCCCGTAGCATTTCCGCGTGGGTGTCATTGTCCGGGGCCTGGACGTGTTGAGCTTTGGGTGCCTGCGCCTGCTGAGCGATAACCGTTTTTAATAATTGAGTAAGCTCCAAATTCTGCTTTTCCAGCACCTGAAAACGCTGTTCGAGGACTTTGTATGCCTCTGAGTTCGGTGCTTCTTCCTGTACCACACCCTTTCCTCTGGTGCCACGAGGGATATATGAGGAGTCGGTGTCTATGTCTCTAGGCACCTCTTCTTCCTCCAGATCATTTCTCAAGTTTCTTCCCTCGAGTGGTATGCTTTGGGCTCCAGGATTCACGTGTTTCAATGGTGTTTCTTCTGTCTCTCCTTCGGGCCTTACGTTCGATGCTTCTCCTCTTATCATTCTTCCAATATTCCCATGCTCCATTGCTCAGTTTCTTCAGTTCTTGATTAGTCCCCTACCTGGCGCGCCAATTGTTCCGCTCTTGTCGCCTGGAACAATGAGGGAGCCGACCCGGTCGCCTGAGTGACTCCGAATCGCCTCGCAATAAGAGAGTGGGGGCAGTAATCAGAACAGAGGATGAGGAATGAGATGGATGATGATGTAACGGAGTGTACCTAGGGATTGCTCCCAGAATTTGGTCGTGTCGTCTGTTTGTGCCCTCTCTTCGTATTTATAGCCTGGCAAGCCTGCCAAGGCCGTTAGGCAATGGTACGGCGCCCAACAAATCATGCCACGTGTTGTCAAATCCAGACCGTCGCTTGGTGAGGACGAAATCCTCAGGATTGCTCCACGTGTCCCTCTAGGGTTTTTGCAGATGGTAAGCGTGACGCCGCCTTAGGGCTTTTCCTGGGCCTCGCTTGGGCCCACCCTCAAGCGATCCATAGATCATCTGGCTAGTCAACCCTCGCCTGAGGCGTTGACTGCTCCTTGGGCCGCGTCTGGCCCACTCTGCATAGCACCTTTCGAGACCTTCCACACGGTCAACCCTCGCCTGAGGCGTTGACCCACTTTTTAGGTGGATCGCTTCGCCTACCGGGCCGACTCGACCCAGGGTGGCCCATCACCTAGCTTGCTAGAGATGTTGTCAGTGAGTACCCTGGATTCAGCATTCACAGAGAAGCTCAAACTAAAGGGTTATCATCACCATCAACACCAGTTCCTCACTGTGAGTACTTGGTTGGCGGCCAGTTTTACTGCCTTCTTCCGATTCCTGCAAAGGTGGAAGCTTTACTTCAAAATGAAGCCGCTTCGAGCATCGCAAAGAGTGATGCGGCGGCACTTCATGTGTTGTCGTCGCATAGAGAAGGCGTGTGGAAGGTGAAGCTTGTGATAGACACCAAGGGACTGGGGGAGATTTGGTCGGAGCAACATAATGTGGAGGAGTTGATCGAGAGGATGAGGATGGCTGCTGCTGTATCGGAGAGCTTAACTCCGCGGCGGAGCCGGAGTTCTTGGGGGTGACTAGGAAGCCTGCTGCTGCTCTTTCTCACCTGCTTACTCTGAAATCCAAGGAAAGGTTCAGCAACAGATCTTTAGATCTTGTAATCACCGCTACCCCGCTTTTGTAACCATTGTCGTCTTCGGATCTTCAGATCTAGGGTTCACTAGAACTAAATCCACAATTTCAGAAATTGTTGAAATAGGGTTTCAGGGAAGGAAATTAGTAAATTACATTGAATTAGGGAAGAGGGGGAGAGAGAAAGGGAAAGTAGAAGAAGATTGAAGGGGTGGTGGCCGGAGATGGTGTTTGGCCGGAATGGGTGGTCAATTTGGGTTTAGAGTTTAGTGGGATGAAGGTGGCCGGAGATGGGGTCTTTACCGAAATATCCTTTTATTTTATTTTTATTTTTTGTGTAATTAATATAATGACGTGGCATGCCACATGTGCGAAAATCAAGTCACATTAGCATATTTGACAGCTCAGACGGATGGATATGGACGAAAATTGTGCGAAAATAGACGGCGTGTTATGCGAAACTCGGAATTCAATAGTTTGTAACGCCCGATAGATAAGCTATATGTGATATATATACGAGTAATATCGCAATAGTTCATTAGTGAGGGTATTAGGACTAGATAATAAGCACCCGAAACTATGGTACCCGGATAAAAAAGCCCGTCACTCCCAATAATTTGAAAACGACAAAGGAGATGAGGCCCAAGGTTAGTTGTGTAAATTCGAAGAGCACGGCTTATCGAGACTGGTCAATTTGGTGAAACTGAACGGTCCAGAGGGGTACAGCTAGGCCGCCCGGACCCTATCACCGCTTCAAAGTCTTATCTCTATCAGTCGTGTAAGCCTACCCAACCACTGAGCTGCCGTTGGAAAGAAGTCGGCTACAACAGAAAGAAAAAACGAGAACAACAAAAAAAATATCATCCATGGCGATGTCTTCAATTTTCGGCTCTCCCCTTCTTCTTCCCAAATCATCCCACACAACATCTACCTTCAAACCCTTCACCGGAGTCACTCGACTGAATCCGGCTAGCGGTGTTGGTGGGTTAACGATAGAATGCTCTTCGAGGCCGCAGAAGAAGGCGACTGCTCACCATCGGAAGACAAGGCCAAGGAAAAGTCAGCCATGGGATATTAAACGGAAACCCACCGTTTATCCTAAACTTCCGGAGCTTCCACCTGACTGGACTCTGGTCTCCTCCTCTGAATCCGCCGCTGATGTCGCTGATGCTGATGGTGGTACTGCCGTTGAGACTGTTCTGGCTGCTGCTTCTTAGTTTCAGGCAGCAATTACAAGTGGGTAGTTGCTTCTTTGTACTTTTGTCTTGTGTTTTGATTGTAATTCAGATTCTCTGTTGGCTGCTCTGCCTTTATGTACTATTGTTCTTCATTCCTCAATCTTCTGGATGATGTTGCAATTGTTCTACTGCTTTTCGATGAACAAACAGAGATTTTGGCATGAATTAATGTTCACCATTTCGATTGTGGTTTAACTTTGCATTCCACCTTAGATAAGCTACCTAACTAGCAATCTCTTGGAGCACCATGCTCCTCCCTTAGCTTATTTTGGAGGGAAATTGGAGGGGGGGTGCGGATAAAGATTGTAATATTAAGGAAAAGTTTGGACGCGTTGTTAAAAGGATTTAACTTCAACAGGATCTTCCATTATCTATTCCCCATGAACATACTTCGATAAGTATAGTTTCGCAAGGACTCGGTTAATACATGTAGATTTTATTGCTCGGACCGAATTTGGTATTTGTAATGGATGAATGGCTATACGGCCATTTCTGCTGTAAAGGACAGGATTCACGAATCAGTGACAGACTCTTGTATTTTCTACTTCTTCCATCTCTTTTTCTCTTGTTTCGGTTACGAATCTATTCAATCCAAGTTCTCTGGACTTGCACCTTCTACCAGGATATTTCACAACTGCCATTAGAGCCCTTGCTTCAAGGGGAAGCTAAAGCTGTGTCGGTACCTCAAACAACTCTGCTCACATTCGGACCTCACATTCGGACCTCACATTCGTCCTTTGCAACGGCTGCGTTCTTTGGAACTAGCAGTGGTGCCAATAAGAGCGAGGACAATCACCCTGTGATGTCGTGGTTCTAGTCTTCAGGGTTGGTGCGAAAGATCAATTCTTGTCGTCTCAGTTTGGTCTCTTCATCATCGACTAATTGATACGTCTTCGACTTAGGTTCTGGCCCTAAAAGTTGATTTTGTAGTCTTGTTGTCTCTCTATTTCTGTTAAGTTTTGACGATGCCTTCTGGATTCAGTGTTATAACATTGATTTTTTTAAGTTTTTTCTCAGGAAATTTCAGACATAGCAGAGATATCTCTCACACTTTCATTCAACTTAAATAGTAAAGGGTAGGGTTTCAGGTCCGTTGGTTAACCAAAACCAGCATCCAACGAAAATTGAAACACAAAACAAGTCAAGTGGCGCAATAAAGTTTGCTAAAGCTTAAACAAAACTCTTGGCTAAACACAAACGGTGTTGTTCCACTTAAAGCACCTCTTAGTCATGGAAACAACGTCGTCTTGAGCTTCTTCAATTCCTTTCTTCACTCCTTCGAGTCCAAACATCACATCAACTTGACTCACCAACAATAGTATCATCCTTCTTTGAATTCTTTGATACCCTCCCACAAGTTAGTGAATATATGTCCAATACTCCCAACATGCTAAGTAGATAATGCAATCTTGTTCAATGTAATCCCTTTGTAAACAAATAAGCTAGTTGATCTTTAGTAAACACATGATCCATCTTGATAAGTGCATATTTCAACTGTTCCCTCATAACATGACAATATATCTTATTATGTTTTGTCCTCTCATGAAAGACTATATTTTCTGCTATGGCAGATCTTTTATCATACTGAACTCTGACAGGTGTATGAACTTGAACACCCATTTTTGTCAACAAGACAGACAACCACCACCGAATATCATAGACTAGTAGAGCTAGAGCCTTATATTTTTCTTCAGAAGATGATCTAGACATTTGTTTGTTTCTTCAATTGTCATGTTAAAAGACCATCTCCAAGATTGGTAAAATACCCTACCACTGATCTTCTTGAGCCAGGGCATGGAGCCCAATCAAAGTCACAAAAACCTAAGTTATAAACTGTTATCAAACCTTATAGGATAAACCTTGGTCAAGTGCATATTTCCAGGCACCTCAATACACTATTAGCTGAACCTAGGTCAAGTGTATGCTTCCAGACACCTGATACACTGTGAGCTTAATTTAAATGAGTTATGTAAGATACATGTTGAAATTGACTCAACTGTTGAATGATGAAGGATGGCCTGCTAATAGTGAGGTAGCGTAGCTTTCCTATCAACTTTATGTAACTGGCAGAATCTATTATTGGCTCTTCATCCTTTGCTTTTCAACCCCTGTGACAATTGCATATAAACCTCCTCATCTAAGTCTCCATGAAGAAAAACATTTGACACGTCCATTTGTTAGAGATACTAGTTCTTAATGGATAATATTGCCATAAGTGTTTTTACTAAATTGATCTTGGGAACAAGTGAAAAGGTATCAAGAAACCCAACTTCATAGATTTGTGTAAACCCTTTAGCAACTAACTTGGATTTATGTCGTTCTACTGTGCCATCATACATGTACTTCACTTTGTAAATCCCACTTGCAGCCTACTACTCTATTCCCTGGAGGTAATGGGACCAAATTCCCTTCCATGGTTGAACTCCTCCTTCATGGCATTCACCCAATGCATGTCTTTCTTGGCCTCTTCATAACTGTTTGGCTCTTGCTGAGACATGATAAATGAGTCTCATCAAACCAAGGATGCGATTATAAAAATGACATGCTAATGGATTAATAGTACGTGGAACCCTAATTACTATGTGAATGACCGTGAGACCAAATCATACATGGCTTGTATTCATGTTCATGATTCTTGACTCGATCTTAGTTAACCTTTAACTTATTCACTTGATGATCTTGACTTGAAGGTTCTTACATGAAAATTTTGACTTGACTTATAAATACGCAACTTCTATCTTCAATCTTCAATCTTCGATCCAATATTTCATTGATCAATGGGGAAAGTTTCCTACGCTCCGAAGCTCCAAAATGTCATCCGAATTTTGGTCGCACTATGCTCTCTCTCCTTCTGTTCGTCCAGATTCACTACAAGAAAATTAATCATTCGTCACGGTTTTTTTAGTCACGGTTTTGGAAACCGTGACTAGTTCGTCACGGTTTTTAAAAACCGTGACTAATTTGTCACGTTTTTGTATGAACCATGACTAACTAGTCACAGTTTCCGAAAACCGTGACTAGTTAGTCACGGTTTCTTTGAAACCGTGACAAAGTATTAACCAAACCCACCCACTGCCACTGCCACGCTGGCAACCTGTGGCTGGCTTTCTTTTTTCACAGTACTTCTTCTTCTATCCTTCATCTTCACTCCTTCTTTCTTCATCTTCACAACTTCTTCTTCATTTTCACTCCTTCTTCAGCTCTTTCTTCTATCGCCGGCGATTTCACAACACGGTGGGAGGAGGCGGTGGAATCACAGGCGGCGGGACTTGAAGGCAGCGGGGAGCTGGAGCTTCACAGGTCTGAATCGAGCTTGAAGGCGGCGGGGATCTGGAGCTTCAAGGCGGTGGAGATGGAATCGACGGCGACGGCGGCAATGGAATCGACGACGACGGCGGCGATTGGAGAAACAGAGGAGGAGGAGAAGGGGATCGACGAGGAAGAGGGAGAACAAGAAAGAAACAGATCGCGGAGGGAGAAGTGGAGGCTTAGCTCCGGCGACCGGAGAAATAGAGGAGGAGAAGAGGGAGAAGCCCAGAGCTCGCCGTTGGCAGTCGAAACTCGCCGGCGACGACAAAGTCACCGGAGAAGACAAGAGAATAGGAACGAAGGACTGATTTGTTAACTGATGAAGTTTCTGGACCAAGTTGCTTAACTAGAAAAATAAAGTGACTGATTTGTTTAACGGAATGAATAAAATTGGGCCATTTTGTTAACCTTATAAGTTTATGGATTATATTGTTAAACGAAAAGAGTTGAGGGTTTGATACTATAATTTGAGGAAAATTACAAATCCAGTAACTAGAAAATTGGATATTACACTTTGGTCACTAACCTTTGTCACGGTTTTTTAAAAAACCGTGACAAAGATTAGTCACGATTTTGGGGAAAATCGTGACTAAACTTTGTCACGGTTTTTAAAAAAATCGTGACAAAGGTTAGTCAGGGTATCTTTGTCACGGTTTTCGTAAAAACCGTGACAAAAATGGGGCAATATAGTCACGGTTTAGGAAACCGTGACAAATTTTTTTAGTCACGGTTAAAACCGTGACTAAAGGGCCAAAAAAACCGTGACTAAATTTGTGTTTTCTTGTAGTGATTTGTCCTTCAAATTAGGGGTCAAGTATATACAGTTGAAATCCTTCTTAGCTTAGAATACTGCTTTTAATTCTCCTTGGATGGGAATAAGAGACTATAATGCAATTTTAAGTCTTCGAGGCTTTGAATGTCCCTTCCTCATTTGTATGGATGGATGACTTTCTTGATTATGTTTAGACTGGACAACTTATGGACACTACAACAAAATTCGACCGAACTTGCAGATATAGTATTTTACTATTTTGGCGGTTTAAACCGCCACAATGGTGCCAACATCGGCGTTTAAGCCGACACTAGGGAACCGCCAATGTTGTTCATATATAAGCTTCCCCTTCCGTTGAAAATTCATTCAACTCCTTCAACCCTGATCCTTTATCTCTCAACTCCTTCAACCCAAATCTCCAGCGTTCGAGGCTCAACGACCATCTTCTCTAACGTCCCCTACCCTCCTCCTCCTATTCGGCCTCCTAGCCGCCTCCTTTACTCTTCATCTTGTTCCAACGCCCTCCAGCCGCTCCCCTGTCATCCTCCTCCTATTCCCCCCAGCCGCCCCTCCCTCATCCTCCTATTCTAACCCCCTCCAGCATCTCCCCTACCCTTCTCCTCTTGTTCTAACCCCTAGCCGCCCCCTGCCCTCCTCCTGTTTCGACCCCCAAGCACTCCTCTGCCCTCCTCGTCCTATTCTAACCCCCTCCTTTTCCGAATCCCCATTTCCATTCCCCTGCCCTCACCATCGTCATTTCCTACCCCTCACCGTCGGACAATTGTCGTTTCAGAGCCCCACCACCAAAACAAGCAACTCAAAGGTTGGTTTGCCTTCAATTTTTTAATTTCAGTGTGTGATTTCAATTTTAAGGCCAAAAACAAATTTGTAGCCAAACCTTTCCGGGAAACGTCAAACATAGCCAAAACTATTTGTAATCCAAAAAATGGTAATTTTTTATTTTTCGTTAACTTTTTCGTCAAAGTTTTGGCTATATTTGACATTTTCGGGAAAGGTTTGGCTACAAATTATTTTTGGCCCAATTTTAAATCTCATTGTTTGACTTCCATTTGTATTTTTTAGGTTGGTTTGACTTTGATTTTCAATTTCAGAGTTGGTTCAATCGTTCCATTTCCATGTTCGACTTCGATTTTGAAATTCCAAGTTGGTTTTTTATCTCCTTGGCTCGCTCAAAATTATATGAAACCCGTTTTGCGTAGGGCTGGGAAAGCGGTTAAGGTTAATTACTGAAACCGATTTAACTGACCAAAATTGGTTAATCATCGGTTAACCGATGCAAAATTCGGTCGGCTTTTGATTTGTCAACTGGTCGTTCAGCGGTTAATGGCCGGTTAACCGCCGGTTAACCTCACTTGACCGATGTTGACCGAACTAACTAATTACTTAATACTTACTTACCCACATTCCAATTCCATTCTCTTCTCTCTCCCTCAACAACAGCAGTCGACGACTGTCGAAACAAAAATTAGGGTTCACCAATCACCACCATAGTCGCCGATTCGTTGGGATGCTGCTCTCTCCCACTCTATGGTCGCCGGCGTCGCCCCGACGACTTCTCCCACCAGCCAGGTCGTCAGCCAGCTCGTCGTCGTCGGCCTGACGGCTTCTCCTCCCCCTAGCCAGGTCCAGCACCGACGACGATAGCAACGGTAGTAACGGTAAGTCTCCTTCGGTCCTTCTCTTGTTTCTTCTTTACTACCACTTGAAGGAAGGTTTAGCCGCTGTCAGTCATTCGTCTTCCTCTCCCTACACTTACGCTCCTTGTGTCTGCGATTGCTCCACTCAGCCCCTTCTCACCATCTCTCAAGGTCAGTTCAAGTCCGATTTGTAGATCTGCTTCTAGGAATTTGATAAATGGAAACCTAGATCTTGGATCACTGAGAAAATGAGATGCCTTTTGCTTATGATGATGGATTTGGGTTTAGCTCATTCGAGTAACAATCTGTGTGAAGCTATATAATGTTTCCAATGGATGATTTCTTCGATCACGATTGCCATTTGAATGTTTATTAACTTGAATTTGACATTGACTTGTTTTTATTGTGTTCTTCTGATGCAGAATTGAGCAATGCCACGTTTGCAGGTTAGTTCTCCCATCATCTATGAGCACCTTTTGATTACTGTCTGATCTCTGGTATGATTGGTTGTTTTCGTGAATTGTTTTTAGATTGTCTGGAATCACCTAGTCCATATAGATGAAAACAAGTAACTTTGATAGATGATGTAGTTCGGGGTTTTGGTGCCATCTATTGCTGATTCTTATTTCCCTGTTCTTCAAGCCATTGCTTTCTTGTCGAGATTTAGAGCGATTTCTCTCGTGGAATGCTATGATCTTTTGAAATACCGTTACAGTACTACGTCTCTTATTTCTTCTTCACTTTCAAAAAGACATGAATTTTAATTCAAGAGAAGCTTCACTTTCAGTAAGCACTTCACGATCTCCATTTCTGAAACTTAGTTCTTCCTCCCTCGTAACTATTGATGATGCATTTTCGTACTAATCTGCATTTGAAAGATTAGTGTAGGATGGACTCGATTACCCGATCTTAATGAATTTTCTTCCTTGGTGCAGGAAATGAGGCAAGGAGAAGGTTATCTCCTCATAGCAACAGATATAGCTGCTAGAGGTGTGGACCTGCTCGAAACGGCTCATATCTACAACTTTGATCTACTAAGAAATGTTGTTGATTATCTTCATCGAGCAGGAAGAGCAGGAAGGAAGCAATTTTCTGGGGAGAAATGTAATGTTACCAACATTATTAAGCCAGAAGAGCGATTTGTTTTGCAAAAGTACGAGGATGAATTGATGGTCAACTGTGAAGAGGTAGTTGTTTAATTCAAGTGATTGTGTTTGGTTTGCAAGCTGTTGTATGCATATGACTAAAAGTAGTTGGACACATTGTCTGCTGACAAAAGTTTTGATTTTCGGCCAGTCGGTCAAAATCGTTCAATTTTCGGTCAGTAGGTCAAAATCGGTCGATTTTTGGTCAGTCGGTCAAAATTGATCGATCGGTCAAAATTAATTCGGTCAACTTTTTGGTCGGTTAAATGTCCAAAAATTGAGTCGGTCAATTTTCGGTTTTGACCGAATTCGGTAAAAAAACCAACATTAAAAAATCGGGTCGGTCAATCGGTCAGCACTATCTTAAGGGTGGTTAACCATTGGTTAATCGATTTTCATCGGTTTTTTACCGCACCGACCGATTCCCAGCCCTAGTTTTGCGTGCTCTTGCTTGAATGACCTTTTTTCTTAGAGTGTATTTTTATTGAAAATTCGTTGTTGTTGTTGTGGTTTGATAAATTGCTGAATTTTGATTGAATTGTACTGAAATTGCGAATGAGAATTGTCGTTAATTATTGTTTGTTATGTCTCTTTCCTAGATAAGTATTCTATTTAGAATTGATTAGTTTTAATAATCGTTAATTGGTTTGTTATATGGATTAGTTTTTAGACTTATTCCTGGTTTGTTATACTGATTAGCTTTGAGAATTGTTCTTGGTTTGTTAATATTGATTAACTTTTAGAATTGTTCTTGGTTCGTTATACCAAATAGCTTTGAGAATTATTCTTGATTTGTGTTTATATTTGAATAACATATACTAGCTTTTGTGCCCGCCTGTTGGCGGGCGTACGCTGAAAACCCGTTATAAATAATATATAATTTTAAGTATTATTATTATGAAAATTTATCTCTCCTAATCATAATCTAGACTATCAATAAAGTCTCAATGTTATTTATTTTGTTAATTCTCAAATTAAAATAAAAGAATGGTAAACTCTAAGTCATACTCAACACATATCTAACCATTCAAATTACAAAAGCTCGTTGCTAGAGTCACTGATTTCATACAATTAATGTTGAGAATTTTTTATTATGCGATTAGTTCTAAGTAAAACAATTCATTCCATAATTAATAGATTATGGTGTTAATACATGTTTTTATATCAACAATTATTTTAATTTTCAAAAAAATATATAAAATTTAACACTATGCTACTATTATTAGACCTTTTTAACCTTATTGTTTTCTATCAAATTCTCTGACTATTATTTATTTATTAGAAATTATTATTATTTTTAATTTAATTCTACATCAGTTTTTGTTGAAGACATAAATTGAAAATAAAATATAATTTTAAATACTATAATATAGATTATCATATAATGTAACTCATTACAAAAGTGATTAACATATAAATTGAGGAGCTGAAGTGGTGTTGATCCGCCCTGATGGGCTCGTCAATAATGAGGAGATCCGGACTTGGGGAAGCCGAACCGATCTTAGCCTGAGTTCGCCTTGCCCGGGTAGGGTGTACCTTGCAAGGCGTATGGACAGGTGTTAGAGGTGAGTGAGGATAGGAATGGATATGGAGAGTGGGGGAAAGGATAACAGAGAAGTACCGGGCGTGCACCCTTGAACAGGGCGGATGACCAAGGCCTTTAGCGTGCAGCGTATGAGCGTGCAGTATGAGCGTATCAGCAAGGCGCCTGTCAAAACCCTAATGGGCATTGGGCCCTTCTCCTGGGCTGGGGCCCATCAGGTGTTTATAGGTGAAGAGGCTTGCAATTCACTTAGTCAAATTTTAGGTCATATCAAATATTGTTTTTAGTATGTCTCTAAAAGGTGAAATACTTAGATTCTATAAGCATAATTTTTTCATAATAGAAGTATTTTTAAAGGAATTCAATTGACTGGTTCGGGTCCAGTTCGGATACTTCAATATCCATACCTACTCATACCCACACATAATAATTTTTAGAGTTTACCTATACCCTAAAAATATTGGATCAACTCGAATTATACCCTATTTGACCGGTTCGAGTTCTGGATGGATACTATAATTACGATTATAATTGTTATGCCTACAAAGGAGCAAATTACGATTTTTTTAAATATTAATATATTTAATATTGAACATTTCAAGGGGTTACTATACACACTCATTATCAATGCATGAGTAAATTAGTGATTTCACTTTTGAAATCATAGAATTAGGATACAATGGTTGGACTTAACCTTCTAATACGTGCTGTTCATGGTTCAACAAAGATTTTTAGTTAAATTTCATGATCGTCATTGGTGATTTTATGTTAGTGAGTAACCTAGAAGCGAATGTCTTAAATTATACATTGAAATATAAAATTCACTCATGTATAAGATATGATGCAAAAACATGCATATATGGGGAGTTGTTAGAAAATCATTTTCTCAACATGTCTATTTGAGTATTTTTTTCTCCTCATTTGACAATAGTATCTTTCATTCATTTGTTTTGTTACAATTAAAAAAATAATAATATTTTATCAAGATAACTTCACAATAATTTTAGGGGTATTTTACCTTTTGAGATTTGAAATATCATGTATGTGATGAAAACTATGGTTTTGTGGTATCTTTGAGTATATAATTTCTTAATAAAAATTATTGTTTAGAATTTGAGTTTTATTTTCCTAAAACATGAAGAAATCAAAATCTAAGAAACAGAAGAAGAAAGATAATTGGCAAACAATAGTCATTAAACATTTTTTAAAAATAGAGAAGAGAGAAAATAAAATAAATTAAGGAAACATAGGATTGCAGAAAATGATTGTTCAGTGAATGCAAAAAATGTATAGTAAATATCTTATTTAACATAATTGTATTTTTCACAAATTTGTACTCACCTATGTAAAAGTGATTGCATTTGAAATTTTAATTAACACTATTTTTTTTTACAATTTTTAACAATGTTAATAAGTACATGTAATTTATTCATATTCCTAAAGACGCATTTGAGTTTTTGTAATGAAATTTGGCAATTCATCATTTTAATGACACAATTTAAATAAAGCATTTTATTGAATGAACACATTCGAGAATAAAAAATTTAATATTTTTAAAATAAAGATCATGCTAAATTTATGATATTTTTAGGTGCTAAAATTTCAATAAATTTTGTGATGCATATAAAAAAATCAGTTAAATTTATTTTATATTTGAAGTGTTGGAGATACCTATTGAAACGTACTTTAATTGTTTTTTTATACAAATATAAAACTTCATATTAAAAAATTGTGCTGGTAAGGAAAAATAATAGTGAAAATTATTACGTACTCTAAATGATGAGGGGGAATGTTAAAATGTGAAAAGTAATAGAACTTGGGTAGTTTATTTGAAAATAATTGTAAAAAGATAAAAACAAAAAAAAATTATTGATTGGTTAAATCCCTACACTTAAGGAGAGAAGGAATAAAAGAGGGGCTCTTTTATATTTGCATAATAATAGTAATAGATTGAATAATAAACTTATTTATGTTTTCTCTTATATAGTTTTGTCATCATGATTCAGAAAGTCTTCTCGGCTTGCTTGATGTTCAAGCGAACTTCCAAGTTAGTATATTTTCAATTATTTGTAGAATACTTAATTTAATATTCACTTACTATGACCATTATTATATAATTGATGAAATTATAAAAATTGAGTAATTGATAATGATATGGGCGAATATATAATTCAAATTGAGTAATTACAATTTAAAATGCATATACAACCATGTTCACGTAATATAGTCATTTCTATGTAAATTTGATTCAAAATGTGTAATTTATGGTAATTAGAAATATTAATTACATCTCTAAGATCAACTAGAAATTGTTAATCTTAATCCTTGATATGATTCAAATTCATATTGTTCTTCAAATTGGGTAATTACAATTCAAAATGCATATACAATCGTGTTCATATAATATGGCCATTTCTACGTAAATTTGATTTGAAATGTGTAATTTCTGGTAATTAGAAATAATAATCGCATCTCTAACCTAAATTAGAAATTGTAATTTTACTACATAATATGCTTCGAATACGTAGGATATTGAACTTAGCCAAGACTAATTAATTTCTGTTCTTGAATTCTAACTTTGTGTTTAATAATAGGATTTCAATAGGTAGAGGTAGTTATGCACAAATCTTGAATTACACAACCTCGTTACACTCGAGAATATTCTCATGGAAAAAATGTGGAATATGTAGGAATTTCTTTAGTGTTGGATGACAGACCTCATTTAGAAGAAGAGCTTCTAAGTGCGACCGAGTTAAACTCGATCCCTCGTCTTATGTCGAAGAAGTTGAGCAATTTCTTGACTTTGCTTTAAACAACTCTAGGGATGGGGGTGCATATCATTTGACTTTGTTCAAAGTGTAGCATGAGAAAGTTTCAAACGAGATACGACGTGCGTGTCATTTGTTAGAAAAACCATTTCCTGAAGGCTATATTGTGTGGACTTCTCAAGGAAAAAATGTAGAAGATGTAGGAATTTCTTTAATGTTGATGACAGACCTCATTTAGAAGAAGAGCTCCCAAGTGCGACCGAGTTAAACTCGATCCCTCATCTTGTTTGAGATGCTTTCGGTCAACACTATAACAAAATTGCCTCCTAACATCGAAACTCTAACAGCGGTCAGGAATCCGCTGTTAGATAATACCGGCTAACAGCGGTCATATATCTGCTGTTAGGTTTTTGATGTTAAAATGAAAATTAAGCAGGCGCCAAAAAATTCCGCCACTGCGGGAATGTGAAATTTTTGGGGGAAAGCTAACAGCGGATATTATCCGTTGTTAGAATGAAAATTCAGCAGGCGCCAAAATATCCCGCCTCCGCGGGAATTCAAAATTTTGGGTGGGAACCTAACAGCGGATAATATCCGCTCTTAGGGTATCTGCCGTTACAAATTGCTGATGTGGCAATCCGTGTGCCCACCCCTAGCCAATCAGTGTGTTTTATTATTTTATTTATTTATCTTTCTTTCCATAATTTGATTATCTGCAGAATTGGAGGGAGGAGAAGAAGAAGAAAAAGGAAGGAGGAGAATGAGGAGAAAGAAGAAGAAGAAATAGAGAAGAATTGTAGAAGCTGAAGAGGGAGAAGGAAGAAGAAGAAAAAGAAGAAGAACAAAAGATGAAGAAGAATAGAAGATGAAGAAGGAGAAGGAAAAAGAAGAATAGAAGATGAAGAAGAAAGATGAATAGAAGATGAAGAAGAAGAATAGAAGATGAAAAAGAAGAAGAACAGAAGATGAAGAAGGATAAGGCAGAAGAAGAAGAAGAAAGAAGAACAACAGAAGATGAAGAAGGAGAAGGAAGAAGAAGAAGAAGGAGAATAGAGAATCAAGATCTGGAATAGATGATGACACTCGAATTGACGTGATTATCAGCCTCATTTAAGCGACATTTCCTTGCTTAAGACAAGGTTTTTAGGGTAGAATAACGAATATTCGATCAATTGCTCTATCTCGTGCCATTTGTGTTACTTTGGCCCGTTTCGGGTCTATTTGATGGTTTTCTAGTGTTTTTATGTTAGCACAGGTTTTTGCCGTCAAATAAAGTAGCCAAGGACGTGTCTAAGGCATTGAAACCTCGAGGAATTGCACCGAAATTGATCCAAGGAGCCAATCAAGTCGAACCAATTCCTGGCCCGGTTTACACTAAAGTTTTAGCCGGAAATCCCTTAGTGTTTTCGGCGAAAACCCTAGCACAAATCCACTGATGCCAACCGAAGGATGTTTTCGGCGAAAACAATAAGTTTTCACCGAGAACTGTTGGACCGAAAACCACAGAAGAAATCAGCCGGGGTCCTCACCTTTTGCACTAGGATTTTCGGCGAAAATTCCTTCCTATTTTTGGCGAAAATCCTAGTTAAAATCCCGTGGTATTTGGGTTAAATATAAATACTTAAACGGCGGCCCAAATTCGAATATACCTGATAATATCAATCATAATTTCCAACCTAGGAGTTGGGGAGAGAGTTAGAGTTCGAAAGCCGGGAAGAGATCGTAACGCCATCCCTTCCATCTCAAAGACTCGGAGCTAGGATTGCAGATTACCGAAGATCGAAGTTCTGCCAGAGTCCTCTTAATTAGGTTTTTTAGATTCTTTTCTGTTCTTCCTCTGGATGATGAATTCTTTCTTTATCTTTGATTCTTTTGTTATGAACATGAGTAGCTGAACTCGTAGAGCTTAGATTAGATGAACCCTAAGTGACCCATGGCTTTAAAGCGGTCACGGATCGACGGTAATTAGATTCAAAGTTCAATCAGTTTCTCTTTGCATGGTTGTTTTGTTCTTGATTGTTTATGTTTCTTTTCTGGTTGATCGCCTAGATTAGGTTTTTGCAAGCTAGGGTTAGTTGCCAGACGTAGTCACTAGACGTATTCGTTAGACAGTTCCGTGCTTTGGTGCTTAAACTTGTCTTCCTTGACCACCTGGTGGTACCTCCGGTCGTTGTTCGGACGTTCAGCCAAATAAAAACTACTCATGCTAAGAAAAAGCGTATAGCAGATCGTATTCCACGGGCCTTCGAATGATTGGCTACTTCAGAACTAACAAATTATTCAAAGAAAAAACACTTAGTGCGTGGTGTGAGTTCCACGACTTCTACTTCTAAGAAATGCAGAAAAATTAAAAAGATTAAACTAAAGCAGATTGAGAATTAGTGTTTGGAAACAAGAATGACAGACGAACTTAGACTTTGAATCCCCCTTCGTTCCCCAGAGCATTGGCAATCAACAGATCAGCGGATTTCGATTCTCATTCAATCAATTACTAAGACACCACCATAACTCCTTACCCTTAGGTTTAAGACCGGCGAACGTTCGCTCTATCCGTTCTAACTACCAAGATTAACTAGCCGCCCGGGTACGGTCGCCTCTCACAACGACTTAATTAATTGGTGTAATTACTAGTGATTAATGAGTTACTCTTGCAGTGAATTAACCCTAACCGGTTCCTACGAAAGGCACACTCCAATTATAAGGTTAATTGTTTAATTCGATGTTCTAAAGTAAGGCGAGCGTTCGCTTCTATCCTTAGCTTAACAAGAATCTAATCTAGGTGATCAATCCAGACAAGAAACATAAACAATGAAGAACGAATCAAACATGAAAAAGAACTGATTAAATTTTGAATCTAATCACCCGCGATCCGTGACCGCTTTAAAGCCCTGGGCCACTTAGGGTTCATCTAGTCTAAGCTCTAAAGGGTTTAGCTACTCATGATCATTACAAAAGACACAAAGACAAGGAAAGAGTTCATCATTCAGAGGAAGAACAGAAAAGGATCTGAAAAACCTAATTCAGACGACTCTGACAGACTCCGATCTTCGGTAAGTTGCACTCCTAGCTCCGGTTCTCCGAGATGGAAGGGATGGCGTCACGATCTCTATCCGGCTCTTCGAACTTCAACTCTTCGCTCCAGAACTTCAGAGGATTCTGATCTCGAAAAGTTGTGTTTTTCGAATTATGAATTGTGTCTTGTTTATTTGGGCCGCCGGGTTAAGTATAAATACTTAACCCTAAATTAGTCGGACCAATGTATTATTTTTGCCGAAAATTCCTTAAGAATTTCGGCGAAAATTCCTTTAAGTTCAAGGGCTCCGCCGGCTGTTCAATATTTTCGGTCCGAGCAGTTGAGTATTTTTGCCGAAAGCATTCTTCACTTGGCACTGGCTGATTTGAACTGCTGGTTTTGCCGAATCTGGGGGCCTGGTTTCGCCGAAACTGTAAGTGTGAATGGCAGATTTTCGGTTTGACTTCATTGACTCCTTTGATCGATTCCAGTTTGATTCCTCGAGGTTCCTACGCCTTAGACACGTCCATGGCTATGCTATTTGACGGCAAAAACCTGTGCTAACACAAAAACACTAGAAAACCATCAAATAGACCCGAAACGGGCCAAGGTAACACAAATGGCACGAGATAGGGCAATCGATTGAATATTCGTTATTCTACCCTAAAAACAATGTCTTAAGCAAAGAAATGTCGCTTAAATGAGGCTGATAATCACGTCAAATTGAGTGTCATCAAATACCCCACACTTAAGCTTTTGCTTGTCCTCAAGCAAACTGAATAGAAACGCTCATGTTCATAAATGATAAGATCGATTAAATTGGAGCTCAATCAAACACAATGAATTATTAGACAGATCGATCCTGGAACAAGAAACCTAACATGCATACTGATCAGCCAAACTACCTGGTCTCACTAATAAACTGCACACGACAAGTAATTAGCAATCAATCATGCACGAATTTGACCTGACCGACCAGACTTCTCACACAGGATATATTTAGTACAATGGGAACTCTCACTCTCTGTGTTTAAGGACGTGTTTATGCTCTCAATCGTTTTCTGTTACCGAATTCTGTCATAGGTTTGTATTTCGACCACATCTCCACCACTGTGACAACACGAGTATCTAGTCAAGAAGGACTTCCCTGCTAGGACCGTAATGAATTCTACACTACTCGGGTTTATAATGAGATGGATGATGGGAATGAATGATGATGGCTTGGTGCGGTGTAGCTTTCGACTAACTTCCCTCTAATCTAATCTATGGCTTCCTACCGTCTAACCAAACACTGGTGGAATGATGAACGCTCGTCCTATGATACCCTCAAGCAACCTAGCACTTATTCTTTTTCTTTTTGCACAATTTTTTCTCTTCACTTTCAACTTTTCTTTCTACTTCGTTCTTCCATTTATAGGGAGAAGAACGTTTTATTTGAACTACACTTTGAACTTTTTCTGATTTTCTTCTTTCTTCATTTTTTCGAAATTTTTCTCTTTTTCTTTTTTTTTTCAATTTTTTTTCTTTTGTGCCGATTTTTCTTTTAGTTGCTAGAGGGGTTTACACGTCTGGACATATTAGCTAAGACCACCTGTTTAATGGCTATAGGCAGGTTACCACAAACCGACTTCCGGTAGGTCAATCTAGAACTGCAACCACAGGGGATCAACGGGGAATGAAAGAAATGGGGAATGGCTGTAATGTATTATCGAACCGAAAGAACAGGCCAAGCTCAAGGGTCTAAACCTAGTGGATTTTATCGTTTGGTTGGCTATCTGGCTTAGTAGCTGAATCTAGGTGCCCCTATCCTTCTAGAACTCGTGTCATCGTGTGGTCTCGAGTAGGTCTCATGCAAATTCTAACTCATTCAAGTAAACAGAGAACCACTCAGAAAGAATTTAAATTGCAAGTTACGTGCAATGGATCAAAAGCTCACATTTGGTTTGCTAGTCGGATTCGGTCATTTTCATGCAATCAAGGCTACAAACTACAAGTGTGATTTTAAAATTCTGTTCTGACCAGGCAATTTAGCATCAAAGCATACAAGTTGATTCTCAAGTTCTAGGTTAAGCAGTCTAAGCATCATTATGAAAGTTTGAACAACAACTTAACATCAAAAATCAAGAAATGAGCCATTCTAATGCTAGAGAGTAGAATGGAATCACGAGGCACACAAAACACAATCAAGGGAAATCAAGTTCATGCAAGGTTCTCTAGCATCCTACCCCACACTTAAATCGAACTGTGTCCTCACAGGATTAATTCTAGAGTTCAGAGTGAAGTAGAAGAACCTGGACCGAGATGATTGGTGTAGGGGATGAGCACGGGTCCTCGGAGCGGAGGGAATCTACCCAAGCGAAGCAAAGGGAATCTCCCAACTGCCTACAAAACAAAAACAAATAAAACATAAAAAGGAAACTGGGACAAGTGTCCCGGTGATGTGACTTTATTTGGTGTATTTTAAGCCTTGGATTAGCCTATGAAATGCCCTTGTTTGATCCTTAAATGCCATGCTTAATGTGTTTTTATCGAAGTTTGGTGCTAAGTGCTATTCTGTTGCCTGGTTGCCACTTTGAGGCCAATTCCATGTCTATTAGAGGTGTTTTCTTTGTATTTTCAGGTCTTGGAATTGTATTACTGGTGACAAGGAGCACGTAGGATCAAACGGGAGGTCAATCGGAGCTAGGACAGAGGATATATGGACGTTGCAAGATCGAAGAAAATGCACTTTAAGCGGAAGGAATTTTCGGCGAAAATGTCATAGCATTTTCGCCGAAGAGGAATTTTTCGGTGAGGTTGTCAAGTCTTCGGTCGGAAAACTCTAAACAGGCGGCGGACGTTTGATCATTGAAGTTATTTTCGGCGAAAATTATGCAATGTTTTCGCCGAAAATCTGTGAAGAGATGGCAAGCCGGACGGTGTTTACAAAGGCAGTTTCGGCGAAAATCTCACATTATTTTCGCCGAAAATTCTAGTGTCTTCCGGCATGCTATATAAAGAAGAAGGGGTGATAATTAAAAGGGGGGAGCTCATTCTTAATTTTTACAATCACCGACTCTCTCTCTCAACTCATCCTCATCATCGCCAATCACCCTTTCTCCTCATCAACTGATCCTCACAACCCTAGAGCAAGGTGCAAATTGGAGTAAAGAGCTTGGATTGAAGCCCACAACCTTGGGGAGAGGAGCTTGCAAGAAGAGGATTGCCATGGAACCCTTGGTGACCATCTCTCTTCCTTTCTCTTGTGTACCCTTGGCCATGTGTGGCTGATTTCCTAGGTTTTCTTGGATTGATAGATGGTTGTGCTAGGATAGAGGTTAATTGTATAAACTTGCCATGATTGATCTTGGATTGTAAGAAGATGGTCTCTATGACTTGTTGTTAATTCCATTGATGGCTATGGCTTGATTGGTGTATTATTTGTAATGTAATGCATGAGAGTGCTTGGATTACATGGATTCTAGGTCTAGGGATTGAAGAGAGTGTGTTCTAAGAGATTAGATCATCTCAATTCAACCATAGTATGCAGTTGGAAAAAAAAAGTAGAAAAAAAAATGAAAATGGAAAGAAAAAAAAATAATTCTCAAATGTAGCCCTTGATCCTACGCCCGAGTTTGTTAAGTGCGGATCTAGAAGCGGATGAAGTCGAGTCGATAGCCACATCACGATCACTCACCACTTTCAAAAATTCTCCTTTCCCCCGCCTTATCCGTCTCCTTTCCTGAGTTCAAGTCCTTTTGATTAGAGTTGGTGTTGTCGTTGTCGGTTTTTCTGTATCCCAATTAACCACTACTTGAAGTGTGCAGTTATTAGTGAGGTCTAGACTTGTTTGGTTGACGTTCTGCATGTGTAGGTTAAGTTTGTTCGTGGAGCAGTTTAAGCCGAATTGTTATTGCTTGAATCTCAATGGACCGATCTTGTCATTTGTGAGCTTGGATGTTTTCTAGTTTATTTGCTTGAGGACAAGCAAAGCTTAGTCGTAGGGGAATTTGATGTGACTTTATTTGGTGCATTTTAAGCCTTTGATTAGCCTATGAAATTCCCTTGTTTGATCCTTAAATGCCATGCTTAATGTGTTTTTATCGAAGTTTTGTGCTAAGTGCTATTCTGTTGCCCAGTTGCCACTTTGAGGCCAATTCCATGTCTATTGGAGGTGTTTTCTTTTTATTTTCAGGTCTTGGAATTGTAGTACTGGTGACAAGGAGCACGTAGGATCAAATGGGAGGTCAATCGGAGCTAGGACGGAGGAGATATGGACGTTGCAAGATCGAAGAAAATGCACTTTAAGCTGAAGGAATTTTCGGCGAAAATGTCATAGCATTTTCGCCGAAGAGGAATTTTTCGGTGAGGTTGTCAAGTCTTCGGTCGGAAAACTCTAAACAGGCGGCGGACGTTTGATCATTGAAGTTATTTTCGGCGAAAATTATGCAATGTTTTCGCCAAAAATCTGTGAAGAGATGGCAAGCCGGACGGTGTTTACAAAGGCAGTTTCGGCGAAAATCTCACATTATTTTCGCCAAAAATTCTAGTGTCTTCCGGCGAGCAATATAAAGAAGAAGGGGCGAGAATTAAAAGGGGGAGCTCATTCTTAATTTTTACAATCGCCGACTCTCTCTCTCAACTCATCCTCATCATCGCCAATCACCCTTTCTCCTCATCAACCGATCCTCACAACCCTAGAACAAGGTGCAAATTGGAGTAAGGAGCTTGGATTGAAGCCCACAACCTTGGGGAGAGGAGCTTGCAAGAAGAGGATTGCCATGGAACCCATGGTGACCATCTCTCTTCCTTTCTCTTGTGTACCCTTGGCCATGTGTGGCTGATTTCCTAGGTTTTCTTGGATTGATAGATGGTTGTGCTAGGATAGAGGTTAATTGTATAAACTTGCCATGATTGATCTTGGATTGTAAGAAGATGGTCTCTATGACTTGTTGTTAATTCCATTAATGGCTATGGCTTGATTGGTCTATTATTTGTAATGTAATGCATGAGAGTGCTTGGATTACATGGATTGTAGGTCTAGGGATTGAAGAGAGCGTGTTCTAAGAGATTAGATCATCTCAATTCAACCATAGTTGCATGATTTCTCACTTGTGCATTTTATCGAACACTTGGTGTGCATTAGGTTTTTCATTCAATTGAACCTTGATTAGTCTTTGGATGATTCTCTTAGTGTTAGGACATTGACATGAGAGTGTGGTGTCTAGCCTAGTGGTCATAGAGTCATAGGAGAGGGTTTTGTGGCTTGGCATTTCATCAAACACCTTTAATGCATCCTTAGTCACTTAGCTTGAGAGCGAGAGCCTAGGTTGAGTGGTTCTAGGATAGGGATTTAGTGCGACGAGAGTGCATTGAGTCTATAGAAGGGATTTGCATGGTCATTTGATTGCATCCTCGATCATGTTTGGCTTGTTTGTGCATTTGTTCCTCTTGAGCATGATGAAACTATCTTTCCAAGTTAACCTCCTTTACCTTTGATTTGCACCCTTTTGATTTGCTTGTTTGTTTAGTTTCTTTTATGTTTTTATTTCCTTTCCAAACTAAAACCAATTTTTAAATGAATAGACCGTCCATGAACCGTGTGAGTACAAGCTTTTGAGAGAGCCCTCGTGGAATACGACCTTGATTGTTGTGTGTTAAATCTCGCGCATCACTCGGATCCACACAGAAAAAAGTTGGACCGAAATCCGAAAAGAATAAATAAAAAGAAGACACCAGAAAAGGAATACAACCCGATCACTGCTGGTCCGGTGAACCGGGAGGTGGAAAGTGGAGAAATTCGCCGAGCTGGCGTTGCCACGCCAGCTGTGCCTCATATCGCCTGTCGGCGCGGCGCATATGTTGCTGCATAATAGTCCATCGCGCCTCGTGAGCGGCGTTGTCGGTGATGCGCGACTCCTGCAGTCGCTCGTATAACTCTCCCACATCCGCGGGGTGATGTCGCGGCTGGTGAGTATGCGCCGAAAATGGATCTGGATTGCGCGGCGGCGACTGGTGGATGTACCCTGCCTGATGGTGTGGCGAGGGTATATAATCTTGAAACTCAGGCGGCGGCTGCGGCTGCCGCTCCTCAGCATCATCTTCGTCCTCCGACTCGACCGCAGGCTGGAGTGGAGGATCTGCTGCTACATGGGGACTGAGGTCGAGTTCTAAGTCGTACTCGACCGCCAAGTCTCCTCCAACGGTCATAATTGGGTGTCGTGGAATGTTAGGGCCATATTCATGGTTGATGCCGAAGGAGAGGATGAGCTGACCTATAAAGTTGCCTCCCAAGAGTTTGCGTGGTAGCTTCTTCCTCTTTGTCCGCTGGCTGAAGATGTGAGCTAGCACCTAGCCGGGGTGGAGAGGGTAGCTCTCTCGGATGGCTCGGTGAAGCACGAGCTCCTCCTTAAGGATATGGTGGCGATCCTTGTCTCTGACATATAGAAGTGACCTCCGCCAAACCATATGAATAAACTTATAGAGCGGGTGAGAGAGAGACTTAACTAAGTTGCTCTTCCCGAGGCGATCGCCAGGCACGCCTGTCATGTGGCTCCAGAGGGCGTGCAACTCCTCGTCGTCATCATCATCGCCCAAACCGAGGTGGTGATCGTGATAGTGCTCGTAGGGGATGCCCAGATGAGCGGCAAACTCATCGTAGGTGAGCTGCCTGTACACCCCACCAAGAAAGAAGGTGATCACCTTCTGGCCCCGTCTCCTCTTATGCTCGTACAAGTCAAATGTCGCCCAGAACTCCTAGAGAGCAATGTCTGGGAACTCGGCGGCTATGGTGGTCAGCTCTAGGAGGCCGGCCGGTGCTAGGGCGTCATGCACGTTCCGGTAGGAATCCTCGTCATGCTCCTGGAGTGACTCCATGGATAAAGGACGCACGTAAGCTCCACGATGTGTTCGATCTTCTGGAAGTTCTCAAAGTAGAAGTCCGGTAGACGGGCGATGGTGGGATGGTATCCAGCATGGCGAGGAAGTGCAGGTGGAGGACCCAGAATGGCGGGTGTGACGGGAGCGGCAACTCCTGAGCTCGAGGCGCCATCAAGTCGCGCCTTAGTCCTGCGCTCAAAGGTGTTCCTAAACCAGAATGAAACCAAATTAGTCGACCAAAACCTTACCCCACACTTAGTAGAAAAACTCAATTTCACAAAGAAACGAGGGAAACTAAGTGGGGTAAGTAAAGCGGAGCAACCGGTAATCATAGACATTAAAATACATATTTCGGAACAGCCAGAATCGGATAATTACAATCAGAGTTCAAAAAGTCAAACCGACATTTAGAAAGTCAACATTTAAGCATATTGGACCCTAATCATGGCGAGACTGTCACAACTCGGAGAATGACGGTAAAATATTATTTCAAATGGCAGCACGATAATATGAACAAGAATGAACACTTGGGGCAGCCAAATGATCAACACAGTTCAAAGTCAAACCGACATTTCTCACAAAAGTCAACATAACAAGAAATTAATCGTATGCATAGCAACACATGACCAAATGATATGGAGATTAAGCACATAACTCCCTAAGCATCCTAGAACAGTTTTATAAGTTCAGTCAATCCTAGTTCACACGAAACAGTCGGCACGCAAAACGAGGCAAACCGAAAAGTCAACCGAAAGTCAACCCCGACGAAATTCAGCAATCTATATGTCAAAAGATTCGTATTGAAAAGTTATACAACTGACCTTGAAGCCATGGAAGCAAAAACTGAACGGGTTGGGAGGAATCGGTGAAAAACTTGAAAACTGGGGTTTCGGTGAACTGGAGCTGCAAAGCTCCGATTGGAACGTTCTAGGGCTTGTTGGGATCGGAATGAGGAGGGGAGAGGTGCGGCGGCGGCCGACGACAGCGGCGGTGAGTGAAACAGCGGCGGCGGCGGGTGTTGAAAGTGGGGCGTTCGGCGATTTCAAAAGGAGAGGGGGGTTTCGGGTAGGCTGAGCGAAAATAAGAGAAGGAGAGAGGAAGGGGACCGGATTTTTAATGGATAAATTAAGTGATTTTGCAAATCAGTTTCGGCGAAAGTAGGGGGTGGTTTCGCCGAAACTACTAGTTAAAATGGATTGACCGATTTGAACAGGTGGTTTCGCCGAAAATGGAAGCTCGGTTTCGCCGAAAATTTTAGTTGGGATGGTTTCGCCGAAATCAGAAAATTTTCGAACCAAAAATAAGAAACAGGAAAAACAGGTTCGAAATTTGAAAATCGGTTTCGCCGAAAACAAGGGTGGTTTCGCCGAAAATTTTGAACTGTTCGGGTTTTAAATATTTTCGTAAATCAGGCCAACTTCAGAAAATCACAGTTAAATCCAAAAAATTGGAACGACCTCAATCAACTTGCGACTGACTCTATGACATGCAGACTCTACACGAAAAATAATAAATCAAACAAACTGACACTTTTGGCTCTCCCGAACCGACTCTAAAAGACCAAGGTTGAAACAAAACAAAACTAACTCCAGCCGTGGGTTGCCTCCCACGAAGCGCTCTTTTATTAACGTCCTTGAGCTGGACGATACCTGGACGGTATTAGGAGACATCCCAACTTAGATTCTCCTTCACGCTTGCGTCGGAGTTCATGAAGTACAGCTTCGGGACTTCTCCGGTAAACGTGAATCTCTTCCCGTTTGCATGTAAAAGCTTGGTACGTCCGTCGGGAAGATGATCAACGAACTTGAACGGTCCGAACAGCTCTCTGGAGAGGTCATCCTTCTTTAGTGTGACGATGGAAGGAATGAGGGCTGTCGGTTTCTCTTTTTCTTTCTTCTTCGGCTTGTTATCACCAGGATCGGTGATCGTTAGTACGTCCTTAGGAGACGCTTTCGGCTTCTCCTTCCATACTTGTTCCGGCACCGGTTTCTCGGAATGAAATGGTGTTGCAGCTGGCTCGGTGGAAGACGGCAAAATTTTTGGTCTCCAGACCATTTGGGTCTCCGTCTTCTTGTTCTTTCCTCGAGGTCTGCTCGGTGGTTTAGAAGAGGCTTGCAGTTCCTTCTTCTTCTTAGGTGGCTTCTGAACCGATATTTCTGGCTTCTTCTCTATAACCTGTTTAATACCTGTATCAACAACTGATCTAGAGACACTGGAAGAAGCATTAGTAACGGAGTTGACCGGAGTCAACCCCACCGTTTCAACAGCTAAGCAGTGAGATTCTTCATTCCTAGAGTCATATTTCATGCCGTCTTTAAGACGGAACGTTTTCGTTTCTTTACCAACACTTAAAGTCAAAGAACCATTAGGAACGTTAATATTCATTCCAGTAGTAGCCATGAAAGGTCGACCTATGAGAATTGTAGCGTCATCTGTACTAGTATCCATAATCACATAATCAGCTAAGAACGTGAACGGACCACATTTGGTGACAACGTCTTTAATCTCTCCCTTAGGGGTTTTAAGCGATCTATCAGCAAAGACGAGTTGCATACTAGGCGGTTCAAGTTCTCCTAGGTTTAACTTTTCATATAGACTCACAGGCATGACATTAACAGATGCTCCTAGATCAACTAAGCAACGTTCAATTTCAACATCATTGATGACCAAAGGCAAAGTAAAAGAACCAGGATCAGATAACTTAGCTGGATATGGAGAGACAGGTTTCTTAATATGAATGTCAGGGTATCCTTCCTTGTTCCCCTTCATGCCAGTCTCGATCCTTGCGTTTGCAGCAGTGCTCTAGGAAAAGGAGGCTTCACGACGTATGGTGCAAGAGGAGGATCATCCTTAGGCGTTGGTTTCTGTTCCTCTTCTTCCTCTTCTTCCGGAGTTTCAGCGATCCTGCGTAAAACAGAAAAGGCATCAGCAATTAAGTTCGGAAGTTTTCAAGCAGTTACCATTTTAGCCTGTTCTTTTCTCGGGTTTGGCTCTGTCTGGCTTGGAAGCTGGCCAAATGGTCGACCAGATGCTAGCATGCTCGAGATGTTGTTCACGACTTGCTCAATCCGTTGTCCAGATGCTATTTGTTCTTGATTGAGAAGAGCTTGAGCCTTGAACTGACTGTCATGATCATCAAGTCTTGCTATAATTAGATCAAACTTCCTAGCTATTCTCCTCTCCCAATTGTCCTCATATATAAGATTCGGAGGCTGCTGTACTCTGGGCAATCTGGAAGGATCTTGATAAACATTGTCCATGTATTGATTTCGGCTCTGGTCGAGTTGGAAGTTGTAGGGAGGGCGCTCATAGAAGCCTTCCCGTTGTTGAGGAGGTGTTCTGAACTGACGGTAGTCAGAGTAGCCTCTTTGATCCCTGGTGAAGCTGTGGTCAATAAAGTTGACTTCCTTGTTAGGCCAGTTATTAGTTGTACCGAGGATCTCTTCCATTTGTTTCTGTACTGCGATCTTAATCTGATCTTCACTGCTTGGTTGACTCTTGGCTGCTCCAAACTGTCTTTCCCTATTTCTGGACTTAGATGCGCAGTCCGCAAAGTGAAGTAGAGCAGCTTCTGGTTCAAGTGCTGTGCAGTCGCCATCAGCTAAGATGTTGACCCATTCAGCTGTTTCTTCATTCATACCTTTGGCAAAGATTTCGGCTAGCTGACTCTGGTTGAATCCATGATGAGGGCATTCAGATAGAAGCTCTTGGAATTCGTTCCAAGCGTCGTGTAAACTGACTCCTTCCTTCTGAGAGAACCTAGCGATACTATCCTTGTAGAATGTAGTTCTTGAAGGGGGATAGTATTCTTCTATGAAGTCTTGAGCTAGATGATCCCAGTCAGTGTAATAGCCAGGTGGTTTCGAGCTGAGCCATACCTTGGCGTTGCCTTTAAGAGAGAATTGGAATGCCCGCAAGCAAAGATTGTTCTTGTTGAGATTCCTTTTTTTAAACGTCTCGCACATGTCAAGGAAGTTCACCAAATGTGTGCGGGGGTTTTCTTGCAGCTTCCCTTCGAATCGAAGATTCTTAGTGACCATGTTCAGGACGAAGGATGTGATATCATAATCAGGGTCGTCATCGTTGTGCGGCATGACAACGCTAGCTCGGAGGTAAGCCGCATTTGGTCTACAGTAATCCGCCACGGTGCGCTGAGCAACTAGTACGGAAGGAGAGGGTGGTGGTGAATCTGAAGTAGTGGATGAAGCGGATGAAGATGAGGAGTTCTCCTTCAACTCCTCAATCTTTTGAGGGATAGGTGGTGTAGGCGGTGTGGTTATGACTTGCTTCTGAGCTCGCGGTTTCTTCGGCGAAGCAGAATTACCCGGCTTAAACTGAGAATGAGCAATCGAGCGGTTCATGAACCTGTAGAACAACCTACAAGCAACAAAAGCAAACATACCGGCGTAAAATCGAAGTGGGTGGAAAAATGAAAGATGGAAAATAGAAGAATAAATTGCCAGATCTTCTTTCAACAATCAAAAGAAGTCCCCGGCAACGGCGCCAATTTGGTGGTACCTCCGGTCGTTGTTCGGACGTTCAGCCAAATAAAAACTACTAATGCTAAGAAAAAGCGTATAGCAGATCGTATTCCACGGGCCTTCGAATGATTGGCTACTTCAGAACTAACAAATTATTCAAAGAAAAAACACTTAGTGCGTGGTGTGAGTTCCACGACTTCTACTTCTAAGAAATGCAGAAAAATTAAAAAGATTAAACTAAAGCAGATTGAGAATTAGGGTTTGGAAACAAGAATGACATACGAACTTAGACTTTGAATCCCCCTTCGTTCCCCAGAGCATTGGCAATCAACAGATCAGCGGATTTCGATTCTCATTCAATCAATTACTAAGACACCACCATAACTCCTTACCCTTAGGTTTAAGACCGGCGAACGTTCGCTCTATCCGTTCTAACTACCAAGATTAACTAGCCGCCCGGGTACGGTTGCCTCTCGCAACGACTTAATTAATTGGTGTAATTACTACTGATTAATGAGTTACTCTTGCAGTGAATTAACCCTAACCGGTTCCTACGAAAGGCACACTCCAATTATAAGGTTAATTGTTTAATTCGATGTTCTAAAGTAAGGCGAGCGTTCGCTTCTATCCTTAGCTTAACAAGAATCTAATCTAGGTGATCAATCCAGACAAGAAACATGAACAATGAAGAACGAATCAAACATGAAAAAGAACTGATTGAATTTCGAATCTAATCACCGCCGATCCGTGACCGCTTTAAAGCCCTGGGCCACTTAGGGTTCATCTAGTCTAAGCTCTAAAGGGTTTAGCTACTCATGATCATTACAAAAGACACAAAGACAAGAAAAGAGTTCATCATTCAGAGGAAGAACAGAAAAGGATCTAAAAAACCTAATTCAGACGACTCTGACAGACTCCGATCTTCGGTAAGTTGCACTCCTAGCTCCGGTTCTCCGAGATGGAAGGGATGGCGTCACGATCTCTATCCGGCTCTTCAAACTTCAACTCTTCGCTCCAGAACTTCAGAGGATTCTGATCTCGAAAAGTTGTGTTTTTTGAATTATGAATTGTGTCTTGTTTATTTGGGCCGCCGGGTTAAGTATAAATACTTAACCCTAAATTAGTCGGACCAGTGTATTATTTTCGCCGAAAATTCCTTTAAGAATTTCAGCGAAAATTCCTTTAAGTTCAAGGGCTCCGCCGGCTGTTCAATATTTTCGGTCCGAGCAGTTGAGTATTTTCGCCGAAAGCATTCTTCACTTGGCACTGGCTGATTTGAACTGCTGGTTTCGCCGAATCTGGGGGCCTGGTTTCACCGAAACTGTAAGTGTGAATGGCAGATTTTTGGTTTGACTTGATTGACTCCTTTGATCGATTTCGGTTTGATTCCTCGAGGTTCCTACGCCTTAGACACGTCCATGGCTACGCTATTTGATGGCAAAAACCTGTGCTAACACAAAAACACTAGAAAACCATCAAATAGACCCGAAACGGGCCAAGGTAACACAAATGGCACGAGATAGGGCAATCGATTGAATATTCGTTATTCTACCCTAAAAACAATGTCTTAAGCAAAGAAATGTCGCTTAAATGAGGTTGATAATCACATCAAATCGAGTGTCATCACCACCTAGTTTAGATTCTTGTTAAGCTGAGGATAGAAGCGAACGCTCGCCTCTCTTTAAAACACCAATTCAACCAGTTAACCTAATCATTGGAGTGTGCCTTTCGTAGGAACCAGTTAGGGTTAATCCACTGCAAGAGTAACTCATAAATCGTTAGTAATTCCACCAGTTAGTTAACTCGTTCCGAGAGGCGACCGTACCCGGGCGACTAGTTAATCATGGTAGTCAGATCGGATAGAGCGAACATTCGCCGGTCTTAAACCTAAGGGTCAGGAGTTATGGTGGTGTATAGAAATTGATTGAACGAGAATTGAAATCCGCTGATCTGTTGATTGCTGTTGCCCTGGTGATCTAAGGGGGATTCGAAATCTAAGCTTGTCTGTCGTCTGTCTAAACCAACAATTCATTATGTCTTGTAATTTCATTCTAATTTTCCTGCATCTTAGTTTATAAGTCGTGGAACTCACACCATGCACAACGTGTTCAAACTTGGATAAATTGCCAGCTTCTTTGAGTAGTCAATTAGAAGAAACCCTGCGGAATACGGTCTGCTTAGCTTTCTAGCTTAGTAGTATTTGATCACTGTTGTGCAGCTCATCAATAGAGAAATAAAAAGAAGGAGAAAGAAAAAGAAGAAGTAGGAAGGAGAAGAAAGAAGAAGAAGGAAGCAGAAGGAAGAAGAAAAAGAGGAAAAACTACAGAAACCTGCTACAGCGAGCAGGGTTGTACAAATTTTTTAAATTCTGATCGGAACTCTAATAATGGATTTTATCCGCTGTTATATGTTTAATCCGCTGTTAGATTTAACAACGGATATAAGGCTTTCCGCTGTTAGGTTTAACGGCGGACGCGTATCCACTGTTAGATAACCTTACGTTAGTCAACCTAACAGCGGACACGCGTCTGCCATTAGGATAGCTAATAGCGGCCTAACCGCTGTTAGACTAAATAAAAATCCGCTGTTAAACCTCCTTTTTCTTGTAGTGCCAGGTGGATATTGTGACGCTTCTGCTAGGGTTGAAGTCATTGTAGAAGAGGGAGATGAATTGGTAATGAATGAGGTCACAAAATTCCCGAATCATGATGAAGCTGGATCTAGTGTGGAGGCTAATGATGATTTCATCAGACTCATGAAAGATGGAGGAGAACCATTGTACAAAGGTTGTCTGAATTTCACTAGGTTGTCATTTTTGTTGCGCCTGTACCATATGAAGTAATTGCATAAAATTAATGACAACTCTATGAAGAAGATATCGGAGTTACTGAGAGATGCTTTCCAGTTTGCAAAGTTACCGAAATGTAGTTATGAGGCAAAGAAGAAAGTGAGTATGTTGGGGTTGAATTACTTGGAGATTGACGCACGTAAGAATGGTTGCATGTTGTACACCAGCCTAAATTCAGATTAGATGGAGTGTACGGTGTATAAGTGTTCTAGATACATGAATAACAACATAGTTAGTGAGACCGACACGAAGAAGCATAAGGCACGATCAGAGAAGGCATTTCGATACTTTCTAGTGATACTGTGTCTTCAACGGTTATATTCTTCTCCAAGCTCTGTAGAGAACATAACGTGGAATTAATTGATTTGAGCAAATTGATGTTATGTGTAGAATTGGGTGAAATTGATTTTATGTGTAATGGTGGTCGATAATGTGATTTGTGGTGTAGATTAATGTCAGGGAATTGGTACATGGAATTGGGTAATGGAATTGGTACATGGAATCGAGAAATGGAATTGGTACATGGAACTGGGTAGTGGAATTGGGACATGGAATTATGATATGAATTGGTTGAATGGAATTGCATTATTGATGTGTGTGTAATTCATTTGGTTGTGGTCGGATTGGATGATTGGTTTGTGTTGGATGAGAATGAGGATATCGGGGTTGAGATTGATACAATTGAAATGAGTGGATTAAGTGATGTGATTGAATGAATTGATAGACTCGGAAAGAGCCTGTACTACCTCCTAAATTGTCACCCCTTCTATGGTTGGTGGTGCGGTCACGTCACTTGGAAGAGTGGCGTGATGTGATTAATGAATTGTGAGTTGGCCATGAATGCTTATATTGCAGTTTATGATGCGTCTTTGGGACCCCCTTCTACGGTTGGGGTGCGTCTGTTGTAAGCCGGCAGGGGTGGTACCGGATAACTCCTTATGGCGCCTAATGAACTCACCTAGCAAAGTTAATGAGATGTTTGTGTGACGTGTGTATTGGACGTGATTGTGAAATGCCTTGTGGACTAAGTTGGATTGATCTGTGAACTGAATTGTGTTGTTGTGTTGAGATGTGGGATTGATGTTGAATGATTTATGAACATGATGATGTTATGAACAAAGTCAACCATACGGTCAACCAATTAGTTCAACAAAATTCATACTGAAACAGCAGGCACGCAAATCGAGGTAGACCAAAAAGTCAACCAAAATGAAACTTGTCAAAAAGAAACAATCAGCATGTCAAAAGATTCAATATGATAAACTCAACAATTAACCTTGAAGACATGACTCTGAAAAAGCGACGGAACTTGACAAAATCAGCAAAAAACTCGAAAAGTTTGGTTCGGTTGAAACCAGAGCTAGAGGGCTTCGATTTGGACGATCTAGGTGGCATTGGACTCGGCTCGGAGAGGGGAAGGGGGAGGCGTTCAAAGAGAATCAACTTCCATTGGCTTGAGTTAGTTGGGTTCTACCATGGGAAGGTTGCTGATGAACGTTGTATGACAGGTTTATCAAATAACTACTAAGCTAGGAGCTAAGTAGATCGTATTCCACGGATCTTCTAATAATCATCTACTCAAATGTAAAGGCAGATTACTCAGGTTTAACACGTTGTGCGTGGTGTGAGTTCCACGACTTCTATTATACAAAATGCAAGCAAATAAAAAAACTAAATTGAATCCCTCTTAGTTCACCAGAGCATTGTCAATCAACAGATCAGCGGATTTAAATTCTCGTCAATTAATTATAAGACACCACCATAACTCCTTACCCTTAGGTTTAAGACTGGCGAACGTTTGCTCTATCCGATCTAGCTACCAAGATTAATTAGCTGCCCAAGTACGGTCGCTTCTTGCGATGACTTAACTAACTGGTGGAATTACTAACGATTTATTAGTTACTCTTGCAGTGGATTAACCCTAACTAGTTCCTACGAAAGACACACTCCAATGAATAGGTTAATTGTTGATTTGGTGTTTTAAAGTGAGACGAGCAATCGCTTCTATCCTTAGCTTAACAAGAATCTAATCTAGGTGATCAAGCCAGACAAGAAACATAAACAACGAAGAACAAATGATGAACTGCAGAACAGGGTATCAAATACTACCAAGCTAACAAGCTAAGCAGATCGTATTCCACGGGTCTTCTAATGATTGACAACTCAAATGTAAAGGCAAATCACTCAGGTTAACACTTCATGCGTGGTGTTAGTTCCACGACTTCTAATTCTAAGAAATGCACGAAAATAAAAAATTAAAACTGAAAACAGATTGAAAGACTGGTTGAAAACAAAGATGACAGACAAGCTTAGACTTTGAATCCCCTTCGTTCACCAGAGCATAGGCAATCAACAGATCAACGAATTTTGATTCTCGTTCAATCAATTCTAAGACACCACCATAACTCCTTACCCTTAGGTTTAAGACTGGCGAACGTTCGTTCTATCCGATCTAGCTAACAAGATTAATTAGCCGCCCGGGTACGGTCGCCTCTCGCAACGACTTAACTTAACTGGTGCAATTACTAACAATTTATGAGTTACTCTTGCAGTGGATCAACCCTAACTGGTTCCTACGATTAGGTTAATTCTTCGATTTGATGTTTTAAAGTAAGGCGAGCGTTCGCTTCTATCCTTAGCTTAACAAGAATCTAATCTAGGTGATCAATCCAGACAAGAAACATGAACAATGAAGAACAAATCAAACATGAAAGAGAAACTGATTGAACTTTGAATCTAATCACCGCCGATCCGTGACCGCTTTAAAGCCCTGGGTCACTTAGGGTTCATCTAGTCTAAGCTCTACGAGTTTAGCTACTCATGTTTTTTCACAAAAGAATCAAAGACAAAGATAGAGTTCATCTTGAACAGTGGAAGAACAGAAAAGGATCTGAAAAACCTAATTAAGACGACTCCGGCAGAACTTCGATCTCCGGTAATCTGCAATCCTAGCTCCGAGTCTTCGAGATGAAAGGGATGGCATGACGATCTCTTCCTGGCTCTCCGAACTCTAAACTCTACTCCATAACTCTTGAGAATCCTTGAAGTATTTGGTATTATGAGATATGATGTGTGTGTATATTTGATTTAGGGCCGCCAGTTTTGCCTGGAATTTTCGCCGAAAATCTGATGGAATTTTCGGCGAAAATCTCTTTGTAAATGGGTTGACCGCCGGCTGATGTGATCTTATTTAGTGCATTTTAAGCCTTTGATTAGCCTAAGGATCTCCCATGTTTGATCTCATTTTGCTATGATTAATATGCTTTTATGGATGTTTTATGCAAAGTGCCCTTTTGTTGCCCGGTTGCCACTTTGAGGCCAATTCTATGTCTATTGGAGTTGTTTTCTTTGCATTTTCAGGTTTTGGCATTGAAGTACTGGTGACAAGGGGCACGTAGGATCAAACGGGAGGTCAATCAGAGCTAGGACGGAGGAGATATGGCCGTTGCAAAAACGAGAAAAAAACACCCTTCCATTGAAGAAGTTTTCGGCGAGAACTCTGAGTTCTCGCCGAAAACCCTCGGCTCGTGTCAAACAGGAGATTCCAGAAGATCAACATTCGATTTATCAAGGAGTTTTCGGCGAAAATCTTGGTGAGTTTTGACCGAAAACCTATGAAGAAATACAAGAATGCTCGGTGATTTGTGAAGACATTTTCGGTGAAAACTTTGAAGAGTTTTCGCCGAAAATTTGAAGAGGAATCAGCGCAGAGTATAAAGTGGAAGCGGACGTAATTCAGAGAAAGGATTACAACACACTCGTCCAATTTTCTTTTTCTCTCAATTGTCAATCATCCCTCTCTCTCAACCAAACACCATCCTTCCTCCCTTGTTGATCAACTTGAAGATCAAGGATCTAAGTGAAGTCCTCCATAGCTTGGATTGGAGCTTGAAGAGCCAAGTAGGAAGATCCTCCATGGAAGCAAGGATGGTCTCCACTACTCAATTTCAGGTTTCTTCCATGGTTGTGCTAGGCTAAGCTTAGGTTTAGTTTAGTGGGGATGGATCAAGCTAGGATAGATGATTGATTGTATGGATTGAGTTTCTCATAGCCATTTGTGTAAGATGATGATCCTAGACCTTGTGCTTGTTGTTCTTGGGACTTAACTTGGTCCTTTGATATTTTGTTTATGTCTTTCAATACATGAGAATGATTGATTGATGTTGATCTAAGGTCTTGGGATTGTAATTGAATGATTTAAGAGATTGGATTATGCAATTGCAACCATTTTGAGCTTGTTTTCCTTGTTGTCATTTTATCAAACACTTGGTGTGCATTGAGTTTTCTTTCATTTGAAGGTTGAGAGACCCTTTTGATTGCTAGACTAGTGTTATATGATTGACATGAGAGTGTCTTGCATCATTTGCCTTGTGTTAGATGAATGTTGGCATAGAATTCAAGTTTTTGGCATTTCATTGAGCAAGTTAAGGCACTCCATTACCTTTGTTCACATAGCGAGAGCATGGTGCATTTGGTCTAGGAGTAGAGAGTCCATTGTGCGAGAGTTCGTTGATTCTACTTGAGTGAATTGCATGGTCATTAGTTTACACATCGTCGCTTGAGATTCAATCCAGCTTTCATGATCCTTGAGCTTGAAGAAACCCCTTGCTAAGCTAAACTCCCTTCTCTCTTGTTTGATCATCAGTTTCACTTGTTAGTTTTACCTTATTGTTTGTGCTTTTGATTAGTTCTCTTTCAAAAACCAAACCTCAATTCAAATGTTTAGACCGTTCATGAATTTTGTGAGTATTAGCTTATGAGAAGACCTTGTGGAATACGACCTTGGTAATTAAACTGTTATCAAGTTTTTGGCGCAGTTGCCGGGGACCTCTCATTCCTAAGAAAGCAATTATTAGTGAACCGATCTTTACACTTCCTTCCATTTTCCTTTTAGCTTCCTTGTTACTCTTTGTTTACTTTGTTATCCCGCATCATTATATTACTCGGGTGTGTTCATTGTGCTTGCTTGCAGGAGATTGGTGTTAGTGCATGAGGCGTTCAGCTCATCTTCAAGCACGACTCCAAGGACTAGAACAAGTGCTCGAGCCCCGGACTACTTCCCCACCTCCTACAGTTGAAGAATAAGAAGCTGACCGCATCTCACACCACACTATGTCTCATCACGAGGACGAGGATAACCATTCAGAACATTCACATCACACTAATGAAGATGATCAATCGCAAAGAGGTGCGAGGCGCACACTAGCTGATTATGCTCGCCCAACCCTCGAAGGGGCAGCCTCGAGCATCGTGCGAAGACCGGTAAATGCAAGAAATTTTGAGCTAAAGAATAATATGATTCAGATGGTGCAAAATGGAGTGGTGTTCAATGGCATTGATGGAGAATGTCCATCAAGGCACCTCAAAGACTTCCTTGAGATATGCGATACGGTGAAGAACGATCAAGTTCACCCAGAATGTGTGCGACTCCGACTCTTCCCCTTCTCACTCAAAGGTAGAGCCAAGTCTTGGTTGGAGAACCAACCTAGTAGAACATTCACTACATGGGAGGGACTAGCCGAAGCCTTCCTCGAGGAGTTCTTTCCCCCTTATATGACGGATGCAATCCGAGATCGTATCAACCACTTTACACAACACAAGGGAGAGCACTTCCATGAGACTTGGAATAGGTTCCAAGCCCTTCTTCAGTCTTGCCCTCATCACAACTTCTCCGAATGGAGTTTGGCGGATATCTTTGCTAGGTCCCTTGATTTTGAGAATACTAGGATGATCAACCAAGCCGCCGGAGGTGATCTAAGGATGCTCACTCCCGAAGATGCTCTAGAACTCTTTGCGGAGATGGCCAACAAGACAAGGAGTTGGTCTCGACAACAACCTCCAAGGTCCAAGTATGGGAGCGACACTCACTACGACTCTAGAGCTATAAGTGTTGATGCACTAAAGGATTCGTCTGGGTATGGGAAGAAGCCTAAGTTACCGGGGCACCGAGATGAAGATGACCCTATGTTTGCACTCCTCATGTCTAAGATCGATGCTATGGCATCTCAGGTAAGTAACCTGAGTATGCCTAAGCATCCCTCTAAGGTTCCATCATCTCATGTGGGTAATCCCCCAGTTGCTTCAATATATTGTTGTGAATGTTGTGGGGGTCAGGGCCACGATGTCAGTGCGTGCCCCTCCGCCACTCCTGAGCTTGGCCAAGGTGATCACAATGAGGAGGTAAGCTTCGTACAAGGTCAAGGATTCCATGGTAATTTCAGCCCCCAAGGTAACTATCAAGGTAACTATAACCGACCTTGGAACCAAGGTGGTGGATACAACAAGTCTAACCAAGGGTACCAAGGCCAAGGGAGTCAAGGTAGTGGTTATAACAAGGGTTACAACCAAGGAAATCAAGGAGGATTCCAAGGTTATAGAGGGTATCAAGGCAACCAATGGTCTCAAGGAAGTAACCAAAACCAAGGTAGTCAATGGACTCAAGGAGGTCACCAAGGACAAGGGAACCAAGGGGGAAATCAATGGAATTAAAGTGGACATCCAAATCAAAGCCCCCAAGGTCCTACTCCACCGGGAATGTACAATCATAGGGGTGATGGACCACCCGGATTCAACAAACCACCTCACAACAAAGAGGGCGGTTCTTCAATATCGCAAGAGGATACCAACGCGGCAATGATTCAACTTATCAAGAATCAATAGGCTTCAATTGCAAATTTGGAGAATCAAATGGGTCATATTGCTAAGACGCTCTCGGAGTGACCCTCGGGCACATTGCCTTCCAATACCGAGGTCAACCCCAAAGGTCCGGAGCATTGCAAGGTAGTGACCTTGAGAAGTGGAAAACCTTTGCAAGATGCAACCTCTTCTCCAATTGACTCCCAAAAGGTACAAGCTCCTAATATGATGGTTGATGATGATGATATCAAGGATCATTCGGATGAAGTTGAGGTTGAAGTCAAACCTCCTACGGGTAATGTGAGTACTAAGGTTGCGAAGGAACCTAGTAAGGCTACATCGAGTACACCACCGGTCTCTCCTCCCGCACCGGTTGTACCTCCATACAAGCCTAAGCTTCCATACCCCTCTCGAGTGAAGAAGGATGTCCTTGAGAAGGTTTTTAAGAAGTTTGTGGAGCGGCTTAGTCAAATGCAATTCTCTCTTCCGTTTCCCGAAGCTATGACTATGATGCCTCAATATGCTAAGTTCATGAAGGAACTCTACACCAACAAGAGGAAACTACTGGAGACATCTCTAGTTCACCTCAATGAGGAATGCTCCGTCGTTCTCTTCAAAAGTCCACCGGAAAAGCTTAAGGATCCAGGTACTTTTACTATCCCTTGTGCTATAGGTAATACCTCTTTGGCTAATGGTCTTGCGGATCTAGGTGCTAGTATCAATGTCATGCCTTATTGCATATTTGAGAAACTAGGGTTATCTAATCTTCGTCCTACTCGTATGTACATTCAACTTGCGGACAAGTCGACCAAGTGTCCTAGGGGGATTGTTGATGATGTGCTAGTTAAAGTTGGTCCTTTTGTTTTCCTAGTTGATTTTGCGGTCATTGATACCGATGATGTGGATGTCTCATTGATATTTGGTAGACCATTTCTTGCTACGTCTCGTGCTTTAATTGATGTGCATAATGGGAAATTGACATTGAGAGTAGGACAAGAGAGTGTCACATTTTGCATAGCCGATGGCATGAAATTTGCTCACGCACAAGACTATTTAGAGTACTCGTGTGATACTATTGCTTCGGCTAGTGTGTGTAGTATTTCTAACTTCGTGTATCGAGATTCTTTGGATGTTTGCCTTAGAATGAATGTGCATGAACATTTAGACACCCCAGAGTTAAAAGCTCAGGTGGCTTACCTTGATGAAGGGAGAGACAAGTTGGAGAGTGAAACAATTTTTGTTGCTCTTCCGAAGGTGGAAAGGGTGAAGACCTCTAATGAAGAACCACCTACTCTTGAGCTCAAGCCTCTTCCCACTCATTTGGAGTATGCTTTTCTAATGCCAAATTCTAAGCTACCGGTCATCATAAATTCTAAGCTTCTACCCGAGCAAAAGGACCGTCTAGTGGAGCTCCTCAAGAAGTATATGAGAGCTATCGCGTGGAGCATCTCGGATATTTGAGGTATAAGTCCCACATTTTGCTCACATCGGATCCTCATGGAGGAAGATTTAAAGCCGGTTGTGCAACCTCAAAGAAGATTGAATCCTAACATGAAAGAGGTTGTGAAGAAAGAGGTTATTAAGCTTATGGATGCGGGGATTATCTTTCCCATCTCGGATAGTCCTTGGGTTAGCCCCGTGCAAGTTGTTCCCAAGAAAGGAGGGATCACGGTGGTAGCTAATGACAAGAATGAGCTCATCCCGACAAGGACGATCACCGGGTGGCGTGTTTGCATAGATTATCGTCAACTCAATGAGGCCACTAGGAAGGATCATTTTCCTCTACCTTTCATGGATCAAATGCTCGAGCGTCTCTCCGGTCACGAGTACTATTGCTTCTTGGATGGCATGTCCGGATACTTCCAAATACTGATTGCTCCGGAGGACATTGAGAAGACCACATTCACATGCCCTTTTGGTACGTTTGCTTATCGCCGAATTCCATTTGGATTGTGCAATGCTCCCGCTACCTTCCAACGATGTATGCTTGCCATCTTTGATGATTTTGTGGAAGATATCATGGAAGTGTTCATGGATGATTTCTCGGTCTTTGGGGATTCGTTTGATCTTTGTTTGAGGAACCTTGAGAAGGTGTTGCATCGTTGTGAAGAGACCAATCTCGCGCTAAGTTGGGAGAAGTGCCATTTCATGGTCAATGAGTGGATTGTTCTTGGTCACAAGATCTCTCGAAGAGGCATTGAGGTTGATAAGGCAAAGCTAGAGACCATCTCTGAACTTCCTCCACCTTCATCCGTGAAAGCCGTGAGAAGTTTCTTGGGGCATGCCGGTTTTTATAGGCACTTCATCAAAGACTTCTCCAAGATAACTACTCCTATGACTCGGCTTCTCGAGAAGGATGTAGACTTCCGCTTTGATGATGAATGCATGCGAGCCTTTGAACTCCTAAAGGGTAAACTCACAAATGCTCCGATACTCATTGCTCCGGATTGGTCGAAGTCATTTGAGTTGATGTGCGATGCTAGTGATTACGCTATTGGGGCGGTTCTAGGCCAATGAATTGAGAAGAGATTCCATCCAATATACTATTCAAGTAAGACTCTCAATGAAGCTCAAAGGAATTATACAACTACGGAGAAGGAGCTCTTGGCCATAGTGTTTGCTTTTGATAAGTTTAGGTCCTACTTGGTGCTTTCTCACACTATTGTCTTCACGGACCACCAAGCTTTGAGGTACCTTCTATCTAAGACCGATGCTAAACCAAGATTGATTCGATGGGTTCTTTTGTTGCAAGAGTTTGACATTGAAATTCGAGATAAGAAGGGATCTGAGAATGTAGCCGCCGATCACTTGTCTCGTTTGAAAGAAGCTGAAATGGTACACAACGGTAATGAAGAAATCAATGACGACTTCCCCGATGAGCTATTATTCGCGTTAGCAACTTTAGAGTTCAAGGAACCATGGTTCGCGGATTTAGCTAACTACCTTGCTAGTGGATACTTGAAGGAGGGTCTCTCCACTCAAGACAAAAGGAAGTTCTTTGCAGATTTGAAGCATTACTATTGGGATGATCCTTTTCTATTTCGAGTTGGCTCCGATGGGATGATTAGAAGATGTGTTAACCATGGAGTAGCGAAGGACATCATACTTCATTGCCACTCCGGTCCTACGGGTGGACATCATGGGGAAAATCGCACGGCTCGCAAGGTACTTGAGCCCGGATTCTTTTGGCCTTCGATTGATGTGACTATATTTGGTGCATTTTAAGCCTTCGATTGACCTATGAAATACTCGTGTTTGATCCTTAAATGCCATGCTTAATATGCTTTTATTGATGTTTTGTGCTAAGTGTCCATTTGTTGTCCGGTTGCTACTTTGAGACCATTTCCTTGTCTATTGGAACTGTTTTCTTTGTATTTTCAGGTCTTGGCATTGTAGTACTGGTGACAAGGAGCACATAGGATCAAACGGGAGGTCGATCGGAGCTAGGACGAAGGAGATATGGCTGATGCAAGATTGGAGAAAATACACTTTAAGCTGAAGACGGTTTCGGCGAAACTATCACATTGTTTTCGCCGAAGAAGACGGTTTCGGCGAAGCCTTCAAGTCTTCGGTCCGAAAATCCAAAACAGAGAAAAGGACGTTGTCCACTGAAGATGGTTTCGGCGAAACCATTCTAGGTTTTCGCCGAAAATCCATGAAGGATTGTCGAGCCGAGTTTTCAAAGGGGTGTTTCGGCAAAAATATGGCATCAGTTTCGTCGAAACTGCAAGACTATTCAGGCGTGCTATTTAAGGAAGGCAGCAGACAGAATTAGGGGGCAACTAATACATTCTTATTACACTCGCCGATCAAAAAACCCTTCCTCTCACTTTTCTCTCAACTTTCTCCTCCATTCAATCAATCCATCATCAACCCTAGAGCAAGGTGCAAATTGGAGTAAGGAGCTTGGATTGAAGCCCCACAACCTTGGGGAGAGGAGCTTGCAAGAAGAGGATTGCCATGGAACCTTTGGTGGCCATCTCTCTTTCTTTCTCTTGTGTACCCTTGGCCATGTGTGGCTGATTTCCTAGGTTTTCTTGGATTGATAGATGATTGTGCTAGGATAGAGGTTAATTGTATAAATTTGCCATGATTGTTCTTGGTTTGTAAGAGGATGGTCTCTATGACTTGTTGTTAATTCCATTGATGGCTATGGCTTGATTGGTCTATTATTTGTAATGTAATGCATGAGAGTGCTTGGATTACATGGATTGTAGGTCTAGGGATTGAAGGGAGTGTGTTCTAAGAGATTAGATCATCTCAATTCAACCATAGTTGCTTGATTTCTCACTTGTGCATTTTATCGAACACTTGGTGTACATTAGGTTTTTCATTCAATTGAACTTTGATTAGTCTTTTGATGATTCTCTTAGTGTTAGGACATTGACATGAGAGTGTGGTGTCTAGCCTAGTGGTCATAGAGTCATAGGAGAGGGTTTTGTAGCTTGGCATTTCATCAAACACCTTTAATGCATCCTTAGTCACTTAGCTTGAGAGCGAGAGCCTAGGTTGAGTGGTTATAGGATAGGGATTTGGTGCGACGAGAGTGCATTGAGTCTATAGAAGTGAAATGCGTGGTCATTCGATTGCATCCTCGATCATGTTTGGCTTGTTTGTGCATTTATACCTCTTGAGCATGATGAACCTATCTTTCCAAGTTAACCTCCTTTACCTTTGATTTGTACCCTTTTGATTTGCTTGTTTGTTTAATTTCTTTTATGTTTTTATTTCCTTTTCAAACCAAATCTTATTTTAAATGAATAGACCGTCCATGAACCGTGTGAGTACGAGCTTTTGAGAGAGCCCTCGTGGAAATACGACGTTGATAAATTCCTTATCAAGTTTTTGGCGCCGTTGCCGGGTACTTTCTCAATCCTTTGAAAGCATTTAGTAGTGGACCGTTCTATTCGCTTCCTTCCGTTTTAGTTTTGCTTCTTTGTTATTTGTTTTTGTATTTGTTTTTGTGGTTTGGTATCCCGCACTGTTGTACTACTTGGTTGTGTTTGTTGTGCGTGTTTGTAGGTCCCTTATCCACCTATCTAGTTCATGGGAGCAAGGTTGCAAGTAAGATGAATTCGTGGAATGGAGGTAATGGTTATGGACCCTACCAAGGGTGGAATCCATCTCCTAATCCATATTATGGTAATCCTACTTCATCCAACTACTACCAAGGAACTTATGAGGGAGATAGCCAATGGTGGGATCAAGAACAACAAGCTTCAATGCCAATGTGGAATGAACAATGTCCCTATCCATCTCCACCCTACCAACAAGTCTACCCGGAGTATTATCAAGAAAATTTCACAAGTCATGAACAACATTCTCCACCGCCTTCAATGCTAGAGGAGCTCTTTAAGATGGTTAGAGAAAGCGAGCGCCCTCAAGAGGATTTCACAAGCTATGAGCAACCCTCTCAACCTCCTTCTATGTTAGAGGAGCTCTTGAAAATGGTAAAGGAAAGTGAGCGTCCTCGAGAGGAGTTTGTAAGCTATGAGGAACCTCCTCCACCTCTTTCCACACTTGAGAAAGCTTTAAAGATTGCGGATGATAATGCAAACCAACTCAATCGTTTAGCTCAAGGCGTGACACTCATCAAGGAAGCTCTAGAGGAGGAACAACACTCTCCATCTCCCCCTACAATTGAGGAGATGTTGCAAATTGCGGAAGATAATGCGGCTCGGTTGGATCGTTCAACTCAAAGTATGAAGCTCATCTCCGACATCCTTGAACCGGAAGTACTTAGCATGAAAGAAGAAGAAGGTGAGTCTCCCCAAGAAGAGTTCATGAGCCATGAGAAACCTCTTCCATCTCCTTTCATGCTAGAGATCTTACAAATTGCGGAGGATAATGCAAATCGAGTTAACCGCTTATCCCAAGGCAAAGAGCTCGTCACGAAGATCCTTGAGAATGAACGACATCCCAATCATGTGGAGTATGTTTATGATGATGAAGATGACACTTGTGAATCCGAAGAGCTTGACACGGAAGAGGATTTGGTAGTGGAGGAGATTGAAGAGCATATCCTTCCCATGGAAACACCAAGTAACGATGATGTGGGGTATGAAGAACCAAGGAGACTTGGGGATGATGACCCTTTAGAGGAGGTGAGAGATGTTTTGAAGATTCTTCAAGAAGCGGTGGCACCGAGAGTGGAGCATGAGAGTGACCAACACCACCCTCTTGTGGTCCCACCAAAGGTTGTGAGTACTCTTCAATCCTCTTGCTTGATCATGAAGTACTTGTGTCAAGAGACGGACACAAGCTTCATAACCTCGTCTAAGGTGATAATGGAAGAGAAGCCGCCTATTTTTGAACCAGAAGACTCTTCGAGTGGCATCACCAACTTGGAGACGATGGATCTAAATGGAGGCTCCCTACCATACTTTCTTCCTCAAGCTTCGACACTCAAAGGTAGCAAGCCACCCCAAGGTCTCAAGTGCTATACAAGCATCAACGTGCATTGGCTAGTCTACCATTCCTCCAAGATGCTACTTGGAGCTCAATCTTCATCATGGAAGAAGCTACTTGACATCAAGGAGGTACTAAGTTGGACACCATAACGCAGGTATCGTCGAGCTTAAGACGGTAACCAAGCGCTTCTTGGGAGGCACCCCATGTTATCTTTAATTTTTCGCTTTTAACTTTTGTTTGAGTTTTTTGTTTTGTTTTAGCTTTTTGAATAAGGTTTGACAAGCAATTGGGATCGCTCTTCACCAAGGATCATCATGGAACCTTTTCACCTCTATTACGTCCTATGCTCCTCTCTACCAACGCGGTAACTTCGTTCCACCTTACCCTCTCTCTCTTGATCATTGAGGACAATGCTCATGTTAGTCGTAGGGGAGTTTGAGGTTTGGTGTGATTATTTCTTGGTAGAAGTCTAATGTTTACTTGGTTGATTTGCATGATCTTATTTGGATGTCGATTCTCTCTGCTGTAGAATCATTCAGTTCTTGACTTGTGGTGTTTAATTGACTTCAAGTTTTCATAATGACGTTTAGATTGTTCCACTTAGAACCTGTAACCAGCATGTTTAGCGCTAATATCAGATTGAGTCTAGGCCAGAACAGAGATTTTATCACTCTTGTATGTTGGTTGATTGGTTTGATGCGTGTTTTTGTACCACCCGATAACACCGTTCTAAGATGATAAAGGCAATTAGAAATTCACCACATTCAGCCAAAAAGCCTACCTGAATCATTATCCCTTAGGATAACCCTGTTGAGCCTTGGCCTGTTTGTTGGATGATGCACATTTTCAGCCCTACCCCATGTTTTCATCACCTTTTTGATCCCTCGTGATTGTGGCTCGAGATTAGATGGAATCCAATTTGAAATCTTGTGGTTGAAGTGTAAGGGGCTAAGGGTCAAGTGGCTATTGCTCAAAAGAAAAGAGAGAATAAAAGAAAAGCTAAGCTAGGCATGCTCGGCACCTAAGTGAAGTGTCGGGTTGAGCACTAGCAAAGGCAAAAGCTGTGAGCTAGGCCGGTTCAACACCTAAGTGAAGTGTTGGATCGAGCACTAGTATGCAGTAGAAAAAAAAAGAGGAAAAATAATGAAGAAAAGAGAAGAAGAGAAAGAAAAAAATAGAGAAAAGAAAGAAAAGGAAAAAAAAAGAGAGTTTTCGATTGTAGCCCTTGATCCTAGCCCGAGTTTGTTAAATACGGATCTAGAAGCGGATGAAGTCGAGTCGATAGCCACATCACGATCACTCACCACTTCCAAAAATTTTCCTACCTCCGCCTTATCCGTTCCATTTTCCCGAATTCAAGCCCTTTTGATTAGAGTTGTTGTTGTCGTGGTCGGTTTTTACTGTGTCCCAGTCAACCACTACTTGAAGTGTGCAGAAAAGAGTGAGGTCTAGACTTGTTTGGTTGACGTTCTTGCATGTGTAGGTTAAGTTTGTTTGTGGAACAGTTTAAGCCAAATTGTGTTGCTTGAATCTCAATGGGACCGATCTTGTCATTTGTGAACTTGGATGTTTTCTGATTCTTTTGCTTGAGGACAAGCAAAGCTTAGTCGTAGGGGAATTTGATGTGACTATATTTGGTGCATTTTAAGCCTTCGATTGACCTATGAAATACTCGTGTTTGATCCTTAAATGCCATGCTTAATATGCTTTTATTGATGTTTTGTGCTAAGTGTCCATTTGTTGTCCGGTTGCTACTTTGAGACCATTTCCTTGTCTATTGGAACTGTTTTCTTTGTATTTTCAGGTCTTGGCATTGTAGTACTGGTGACAAGGAGCACATAGGATCAAACGGGAGGTCGATCGGAGCTAGGACGAAGGAGATATGGCCGATGCAAGATTGGAGAAAATACACTTTAAGCTGAAGACGGTTTCGGCGAAACTATCACATAGTTTTCGCCGAAGAAGACGGTTTCGGCGAAGCCTTCAAGTCTTCGGTCCGAAAATCCTAAACAGAGAAAAGGACGTTGTCCACTGAAGAAGGTTTCGGCGAAACCATTCTAGGTTTTCGCCGAAAATCCATGAAGGATTGTCGAGCCGGGTTTTCAAAGGGGTGTTTCGGCGAAAATACGGCATCAGTTTCGCCGAAACTGCAAGACTATTCAGGCGTGCTATTTAAGGAAGGCAGCAGACGGAATTAGGGGGCAACTAATACATTCTTATTACACTCGCCGATCAAAAAACCCTTCCTCTCACTTTTCTCTCAACTTTCTCCTCCATTCAATCAATCCATCATCAACCCTAGAGCAAGGTGCAAATTGGAGTAAGGAGCTTGGATTGAAGCCCACAACCTTGGGGAGAGGTGCTTGCAAGAAGAGGATTGCCATGGAACCTTTGCTGATCATCTCTCTTTCTTTCTCTGTGTACCCTTGCCATGTGTGGCTGATTTCCTAGGTTTTCTTGGATTGATGGAATGATTGTGCTAGGATAGAGGTTAATTGTATAAACTTGCCATGATTGTTCTTGGTTTGTAAGAGGATTGTCTCTATGACTTGTTGTTAATTCCATTGATGGCTATGGCTTGATTGGTCTATTATTTGTAATGTAATGCATGAGAGTGCTTGGATTACATGGATTGTAGGTCTAGGGATTGAAGGGAGTGTGTTCTAAGAGATTAGATCATCTCAATTCAACCATAGTTGCTTGATTTCTCACTTGTGCATTTTATCGAACACTTGGTGTACATTAGGTTTTTCATTCAATTGAACTTTGATTAGTCTTTTGATGATTCTCTTAGTGTTAGGACATTGACATGAGAGTGTGGTGTCTAGCCTAGTGGTCATAGAGTCATAGGAGAGGGTTTTGTAGCTTGGCATTTCATCAAACACCTTTAATGCATCCTTAGTCACTTAGCTTGAGAGCGAGAGCCTAGTTGAGTGGTTATAGGATAGGGATTTGGTGCGACGAGAGTGCATTGAGTCTATAGAAGTGAAATGCGTGGTCATTCGATTGCATCCTCGATCATGTTTGGCTTGTTTGTGCATTTATACCTCTTGAGCATGATGAACCTATCTTTCCAAGTTAACCTCCTTTACCTTTGATTTGCACCCTTTTGATTTTCTTGTTTGTTTAATTTCTTTTATGTTTTTATTTCCTTTTCAAACCAAATCTTATTTTAAATGAATAGACCGTCCATGAACCGTGTGAGTACGAGCTTTTGAGAGAGCCCTCGTGGAAATACGACCTTGATAAATTCCTTATCATCGATCTTTTGAGATTGTCAAGACTTTGTCAAGTCTTGCGATGCATGTCAACGTTCAGATAACATCTTTCCCGTAATGAAATGCCTCAACATGTCTCGTTAGTGGTCGAAATATTTGATATATGGGGTATTGATTTCATGTGACCGTTTCCTACTTTATTATGTGATGACACTCGATTTGACGTGATTATCAGCCTCATTTAAGTGACATTTCTTTGCTTAAGACATTGTTTTTAGGGTAGAATAACTATTATTCAATCGATTGCCCTATCTCGTGCCATTTGTGTTACCTTGGCCCGTTTCGGGTCTATTTGATGGTTTTCTAGTGTTTTTGTGTTAGCACAGGTTTTTGCCGTCAAATAGCGTAGCCATGGACGTGTCTAAGGCGTAGGAACCTCGAGGAATCAAATCGGAATCGATCAAAGGAGCCAATCAAGTCAAACCGAAAATCTGCCATTCACACTTACAGTTTCGGCAAAACCAGGCCCCCAGATTCGGCGAAACCAGCAGTTCAAATCAGCCAGTGCCAAGTGAAGAATGCTTTCGGTGAAAATACTCAACTGCTCGGACCGAAAATATTGAACAGCCGGCGGAGCCCTTGAACTTAAAGGAATTTTCGCCGAAATTCTTAAGGAATTTTTGGCAAAAATAATACACTGGTCCTACTAATTTAGGGTTAAGTATTTATACTTAACCCGGCGGCCCAAAGAGACACAATACACAATTCATAATTCGAAAAACACAACTTTTTGAGATCAGAATCCTCTGAAGTTCTGGAGCGAAGAGTTGAAGTTCGAAGAGCCGGATAGAGATCGTGACGTCATCCCTTCCATCTCGGAGAACCGGAGCTAGGAGTGTAACTTACCGAAGATCGGAGTCTGTCAGAGTCATCTGAATTAGGTTTTTCAGATCCTTTTCTGTTCTTCCTCTGAATGATGAACTCTTTCCTTGTCTTTGTGTCTTTTGTAATGATCATGAGTAGCTAAACCCTTTAGAGCATAGACTAGATGAACCCTAAGTGACCCAGGGCTTTAAAGCGGTCACGGATCGGTGGTGATTAGATTCGAAATTCAATCAGTTCTTTTTCATGTTTGATTCGTTCTTCATTGTTCATGTTTCTTGTCTGGATTGATCACCTAGATTAGATTCTTGTTAAGCTAAGGATAGAAGCGAACGCTCGCCTTACTCTAGAACATCGAATTAAACAATTAGCCTTATAATTGGAGTGTGCCTTTCGTAGGAACCGGTTAGGGTTAATTCACTGCAAGAGTAACTCATTAATCACTAGTAATTACACCAATTAATTAAGTCGTTGCGAGAGGTGACCGTACCCGAGTGGCTAGTTAATCTTGGTAGTTAGAATGGATAGAGCGAATGTTCGCCGGTCTTAAACCTAAGGGTAAGGAGTTATGGTGGTGTCTTAGTAATTGATTGAATGAGAATCGAAATCCGCTGATCTGTTGATTTCCAATGCTCTGGGGAACGAAGGGGGATTCAAAGTCTAAGTTCGTCTGTCATTCTTGTTTCCAAACCCTAATTCTCAATCTACTTTAGTTTAATCTTTTTAATTTTTCTGCATTTCTTAGAAGTAGAAGTCGTGGAACTCACACCACGCACTAAGTGTTTTTTCTTTGAATAATTTGTTAGTTCTGAAGTAGCCAATCATTCGAAGGCCCGTGGAATACGATCTGCTATACGCTTTTTCTTAGCATTAGTAGTTTTTATTTGGCTGAACGTCCGAACAACGACCGGAGGTCTCACCAAATTGGCGCCGTTGCCGGGGACTTCTTTTGATTGTTGAAAGAAGATCTGGCAATTTATTCTTCTATTTTCCATCTTTCATTTTTCCATCCACTTTGATTTTACACTGGTTTTGTTTGTCTTTGTTATCTGTAGGTTTACAGGTGTATGCCTCACCGTCCTTGGACTCGCTCTCAGACCGAACAGGCTAAGATTGCAGGGAATCCAGGCAGTTCTGCTACACCTCTACGATCACAGATTCTGAAGGAAGGCAGATCAAATCCATTCATCACTCCGATCAAGATCGAGGAACCGAAGGAGAGTTCCTCATCTCCGTCTTCACCGCACTCTTCATCCGCTTCATACACCGAGTCACTTTCACCCCCTCCATCTCCCACCATGACCGATAGATTACCACCAAACGGCGATCAACCGCCGCCACCCCCACCTGCACAGAAGAGTCTAGCCGACTATAACAAGCCGAGCGCGACTAGCGTTCGATCTGCCATTGCCGTTCCGCGTATTGAAGGAGATCCTGACTATGAGATCAAGATTCCATTCTTGACCATGATCTCTAGGGATTTACAGTTTGAAGGCAGGCCCCTAGACAATCCGTGCACTCATCTTGCAGACTTCCTTGATCTCTGCAATACTTTTAAAAACGGAAACCTCGACAAAAACACTCTTTGTCTGAGGGCTTTCCCGTTCTCTTTGAAAGGCGCTGCTAAGAGGTGGCTTACTGGCAAACCACCTGGCTACTACACTAACTGGGATACTCTGGCTCAGGACTTTGTTGAAGAATACTTCCCTCCGGCAATAACAATCTCCACCAAGGACAGCATCGCCAGATTCTCCCAGAAAGAAGGAGAAAGTCTATATGATACTTGAAATCGATTCCAAGAACTTCTCTACACCTGCCCTCATCATGGATTCGAGCAGAGGCAGTTAGCTGAAATCTTCTCTCGAGGACTTCGAGAAGAATCTGCCAAGTGGGTCAATTCTCTAGCTGAAGGGGATTGCACTACACTCACTCCTGAAGCTGCTCTTCTGCACTTCGCAAACTGTGCCTCCAGGTCAAGGAACTGGGAGCGACAATATGAAAGATTGAGGAGCAAGCTAGATTTCGAAGCAGCTGTCAAGGCAGAGGTAGAGAAGCATTTGAAGAAGTCTACCACACCAATCAAGCCACCGGCAGCTTCTGTCTATGTTGCCGATTGCGAGTGGTGTGGAGCTTGCTCACATAACGGAGGCCGTTGTCAGAATTTTGGTGAGGCAGAAGTCTGGTCTGCCGAAGAGGTAAATTTCATCCAACAAGGCTTTGTTAATAATCAGAACGGTTATGCCGGTTATCGTAACTTCAGACAGCAAGGGAACTATCACGACAGACCTCCCTATAATGCTGGCGCCAATCATAACCAGAACCAGAATAACTGCCCGGCTGGTCAAGTTCAGGATCAGAAGCCTAACCATCCGCCGGCAGGTGTTTACCAGCCGCCGCATCGCAATCCGGGTAATTATGGAACTGCTTCTGGCAATCGCCAGAATCAATATCTTAACAATACCTATCCAGGACAGCAGCATCAAAGAGATAATAATGTCAGTGACCTGGATAAGAAGCTCAGCCAGATCATCACAAGACTCGATGATCATGACAGTCAGTTCAAGGCTCAAGCTCTTCTCAATCAAGAACAAATAGCATCTGGACAACGGATTGAGCAAGTCGTGAACAACATCTCGAGCATGCTAGCATCTGGTCGACCATTTGGCCAGCTTCCAAGCCAAACAGAGCCAAACCCGAGAAAAGAACAGGCTAAAATGGCAACTGCTCGAAAACTTTCGAACTTAATTGCTGATGCCTTTTCTGTTTTACGCAGGATCGCGGAAACTCCGGAAGAAGAGGAACAGAAACCAGCGCCTAAGGATGATCCTCCTCTTGCACCATACGTCGTGAAGCCTCCTTTTCCTAGAGCACTGCTGCCAAACGCAAGGATTGAGACTGGCATGAAGGGGAACAAGGAAGGATATCCTGACATTCGTATTAAGAAACCTGTCTCTCCATATCCAGCTAAGTTATCTGATCCTGGTTCTTTTACTTTGCCTTTGGTCATTAATGATGTTGAGATTGAACGTTGCTTAGTTGATCTAGGAGCATCTGTTAATGTCATGCCTGTGAGTCTATATGAAAAGTTAAACCTAGGAGAACTTGAACCGCCTAGTATGCAACTCGTCTTTGCTGATAGATCGCTTAAAACCCCTAAGGGAGAGATTAAAGACGTTGTCACCAAATGTGGTCCGTTCACGTTCTTAGCTGATTATGTGATTATGGATACTAGTACAGATGACGCTACTATTCTCATAGGTCGACCTTTCATGGCTACTACTGGAATGAATATTAACGTTCCTAATGGTTCTTTGACTTTAAGAGTTGGTAAAGAAACGAAAACGTTCCGTCTTAAAGACGGCATGAAATATGACTCTAGGAATGAAGAATCTCACTGCTTAGCTGTTGAAACTGTGGGGTTGACTCTGGTCAACTCTGTTACTAATGCTTCTTCCAGTGTCTCTAGATCAGTTGTTGATACAGGCATTAAACAGGTCACTACGAAAAAACCAGAAATTTCAGTTCAGAAGCCGCTTAAGAAGAAGAAGAAGGAACTGCAAGCCTCTTCTAAACCACTGAGCAGACCTCGAGGAAAGAACAAGAAGACAAAGACCGAAATGGTCTGGAGACCAAAAGCTCCACCATCTTCCACAGAGCCAGCTGCACCACCATTTCATTCCGAGAAACCGGCACCGGAACAAGTATGGAGGGAGAAGCCGAAAGCATCTCCTAAGGAAGTACTAACGATCACCGATCCTGGTGATAACAAGCCGAAGAAGAAAAAAAAGAGAAACCGACAGTCCTCATTCCTTCCATCGTCACACTAAAGAAGGATGATCTCTCTAGAGAGCTGTTCGGACCATTCAAGTTCGTTGGTCATCTTCCCGACGGACGTACCAAACTACTACATGCAAACGGGAAGAAATTCACGTTTACCGGAGAAGTCCCGAAGCTGTACTTCATGAACTCCGACGCGAGCGTGAAGGAGAATCTAAGTTGGGATGTCTCTTAATACCGTCCAGGTATCGTCCAGCTCAAGGACGTTAATAAAAGAGCGCTTCGTGGGAGGCAACCCACGGCTGGAGTCAGTTTTGTTTTGTTTCAACCTTGGTCTTTTAGAGTCGGTTCGGGAGAGCCAAAAGTGTCAGTTTGTTTGATTTATTATTTTTCGTGTAGCGTCTGCGTGTCATATAGTCAGTTACAAGTTGATTGAGGTCGTTCCGATTTTTGTGGATTTAATTGTGATTTTCTGAAGTTGGCCAGATTTACGAAAATATTTAAAACCCGAACAGTTCAAAATTTTCGGCGAAACCACCCTTGTTTTCGGCGAAACCGATCTTCAAATTTCGAACCTGTTCTCCTGTTCCTCATTTTTGGTTCGATAATTTTCTGATTTCGGCGAAACCATCCCAACTAAAATTTTCGGCGAAAACCGAGCTTCCATTTTCAGCGAAACCGCCTATTCAAATCGGTCAATCCATTTTAACTAGTAGTTTCGGCGAAACCACCCCCTACTTTCGCCGAAATTGATTTGCAAAATCAGTTAATTTATCCATTAAAAATCCGGTCCCCTTCCTCTCTCCTTCTCTTATTTTCGCTCAGCCTACCCGAAACCCCCCTCTCCTTTTGAAATCGCCGAACGCCCCACCTTCAACACCCGCCGCCGCTGCCGTTTCACTCGCGCCGCCGTCGCGACACCGCCACACCTCTCCCTCCTCATTCCGATCCCAACAAGCCCTAGAACGTTCGACTCGGAGCTTTGCAGCTCCAGTTCTCCGAAACCCCAGTTTTCAAGTTTTTCACCGATTCCTCCCTCCCCCTTCCACTTTTTGCAATCATGGCTTCAAAGTCAGTTGTATAACTTTTCAATACGAATCTTTTGACATATAGATTGCTGAATTTCGTCGGGGTTGACTTTTCGGTTTACCTCGTTTTGCGTGCCGACTGTTTCGTGTGAACTTGGATTGACTGAACTTATAGAACTGTTCTAGGATTCTTAGGGAGTTACGTGCTTAATTTCCATATCATTTGGTCATGTGTTGCTATGCATACGATTGATTCTTTGTTATGTTGACTTGTGAGATATGTCGGTTTGACTTTGAACTGTGTTGATCATTTGGCTGCCCCAAGTGTCCATTCTCGTTCATATTATCGTGCTTGCCAATTGAAATAATACTTTACCGTCATTCTCCGAGTTGTGACAGTCTTGCCATGATAAGGGTTCAATATGACTTAATGTTGACTTTCTAAATGTCGGTTTGACTTTTTGAACTCTGATTGCGCTTACCTGATTATAGTTGTTCTTAAGACATGTGTTCTATTGTCTATGGATACTGGTTACCTTGCTTTGCTTACCCCACTTAGTTTCCCTCATTTCTTTGTGAAATTGAGTTTTTCTACTAAGTGTGGGGTAAGGTTTTGGTCGACTAATTTGGTTTCATTCTGGTTTAGGAACACCTTTGAGCGCAGGACTAAGGCGCGACTCGATGGCGCCTCGAGCTCAGGAGCTGCCGCTCCCGTCACACCCGCCATTCTGGGTCCTCCACCTGCACTCCCTCGCCATGCTGGATACCATCCCACCATCGCCCGTCTACCGGACTTCTACTTTGAGAGCTTCCAGAAGATCGAGCACATCCGTGGAGCTGACGTGCGTCCTTTATCCATGGAGTCACTCCAGGAGCATGACGAGGATTCATACCGGAACGTGCATGACGCCCTAGCACCGGCCGGTCTCCTAGAGCTGACCACCATCGCCGTCGAGTTCCCAGACATTGCTCTCCAGGAGTTCTGGGCGACATTTAACTTGGACGAGAATAAGAGGAGACGGGGCCAGAAGGTGATCACCTTCTTTCTTGGTGGGGTGTACAGACAGCTCACCTACGATGAGTTTGCCGCTCATCTGGGCATCCCCTACGAGCACTATCACGATCACCACCTCTGCTGGGGCGATGATGATGACGATGAGGAGTTACACGCCCTCTGGAGCCACATGACAGGCGTGCCTGGCGATCGCCTCGGGAAGAGCAACTCAGTTAAGTCTCTCTCTCACCCGCTCTATAAGTTTATTCATATGGTTTGGCGGAGGTCACTTTTATATGTCAGAGACAAGGATCGCCACCATATCCTTAAGGAGGAGCTCATGCTTCACCGAGCCATCCGAGAGAGCTGCCCTCTCCACCCCGGCTGGGTGCTAGCTCACATCTTCAGCCAGAGGACCAAGAGGAAGAAGCTACCACGCAAACTCTTGGGAGGCAACTTCATAGGTCAGCTCATCCTCTCCTTCGGCATCAGCCATGAATATGGCCCTAACATTCCACAACACCCAATTATGACCGTTGGAGGAGACTTGGCGGTCGAGTACGACTTAGAACTCGACCTCAGTCCCCATGTAGCAGCAGATCCTCCACTCCAACCTGCGGTCGAGTCGGAGGACGAAGATGATGCTGAGGAGCAGCAGCCGCAGCCGCCGCCTGAGTTTCAAGATTATATACCCTAGCCACACCATCAGGCAGGGTACATCCACCAGTCACCGCCGCGCATTCCAGATCCATTTCCGGCGCACACTCACCAGCCGCGACATCACCCCGCGGATGTGGGAGAGTTATACGGGCGACTGCAGGAGTGGCGAATCACCGACAACGCCGCTCAAGAGGCGCGATGGACTATTATGCAGCAACATATGTGCCGCGCCGACCGGCGATATGAGGCACATCTGGAGTGGTAGCGACAGCTCGGCGATTACTTCCACTTCCCCCACCCTGACACCGCTGACCAGTGATGATCAGGTGGTGTCCTTTTCCTTGTCCTTTCTTTTTATTTATTCTTTTCGGACTTCAGTCCAACTTTTTTCTGTGTGGACCCGGGACACTTGTCCCGGTTTCCTTTTTATGTTTCCTTTGTTTTTGTTTTCTAGGCAATCGGGAGATTCCCTTTGCTTCAGGTTCTGTTACACTTCCCTCCGCTCCGAGGATCCGTGCTTACCCTCTGAAATCAACCGTCCTCTTCCAGGTTCTTCCATTCCACTTTGAACTCTAGAATTAGTCCTGTGAGGACACAATCCGATTTAAGTGTGGGGTACGATGCTAGAGAACCTTGCATGAACTTGATTGCCCTTGATTGTGTTTTGTGTGCCTCGTGATTCCATTCCAGTCTCTCTAGCATTAGAATGGCTCAGTTCTTGATTTTTGATGTTAAGTTGTTGTTCAACCTTTCATAATGATGCTTAGACTGCTTAACCTAGAACTTGAGAACCAACTTGTATGCTTTGATGCTAAATTGCCTGGTCAGAACAGAATTTTAAAATCACACTTGTAGTTTGTAGCCTTGATTTCATGAAGATGACCTAATCCGACTAGCAAACCAACTGTGAGCTTTTGATCCATTGCACGTAACTTGCAATTTAAATTCTTTCTGAGTGGTTCTCTGTTTACTTGAATGAGTTAGAATTTGCATGAAACCTACTCGAGACCACACGATGACACGAGTTCTAGAAGGATAGGGGCACCTAGATTCAGCTACTAAGCCAGATAGCCTACCTTTACGATAAATTCCACTAGGTTTAGACCCTTGAGCTTGGCCTGTTCTTTCGGTTCGATAATACATTACAGCCATTTCCCATTTCTTTCATTCCCCATTGATCCCCTGTGGTTGTAGTTCTAGATTGACCTACCGGAAGTCGGTTTGTGGTAACCTGCCTATAGCCATTAAACAGGTGGTCTTAGCTATCATGTCCAGACGTGTAAACCCCTCTAGCAACTAAAAGAAAAATCGGCACAAAAGAAAAAATAAAGTAAGTAAAGAAGCAAGGTTCAGAAAAAAATGAAGAAAGAAGAAAATCAGAAAAAGTTCAAAGTTTAGTTCAAATAAAACGTTCTTCTCCCTACAAATGGAAGAACGAAGTCGTAAGAAAAGTTGAAAAGGAAAATGTATGCAAAAGAAAAAGAATAAGTGCTACGTTGCTTGAGGGTATCATAGGACGAGCGTTCATCATTCCACCAGTGTTTGGTTAGACGGTAGGAAGCCATAGATTAGATTCGAGGGAAGTTAGTCGAAAGCTACACCGCACCAAGCCATCATCATTCATTCCCATCATCCATCTCATTATAAACCCGAGTAGTGTAGAATTCATTACGGTCCTAGTAGGGAAGTCCTTCTTGACTAGATACTCGTGTTGTCACAATGGTGGAGATGTGGTCGAAATACAAACCTATGACAGAATTCGGTAACAGAAAACGATTGAGAGCAGAAACACGTCCTTAAACACAGAGAGTGAGAGTTCCCATTGTACTAAATATATCCTGTGTGAGAAGTCTGGTCGGTCAGGTCAAATTCGTGCATGATTGATTGCTAATTACTTGTCGTGTGCAGTTTATTAGTGAGACCAGGTAGTTTGGCTGATCAGTATGTATGTTAGGTTTCTTGTTCTAGGATCGATCTGTCTAATAATTCATTGTGTTTGATTGAGATCCAATTTAACCGATCTTTTCATTTATGAACGTGAGCGTCTCTATTCAGTTTGCTTGAGGACAAGCAAAAGCTTAAGTGTGAGGTATTTGATGACACTCGATTTGACGTGATTATCAGCCTCATTTAAGCGACATTTCTTTGCTTAAGACATTGTTTTTAGGGTAGAATAACGAATATTCAATCGATTGCCCTATCTCGTGCCATTTGTGTTACCTTGGCCCGTTTCGAGTCTATTTGATGGTTTTCTATTGTTTTTGTGTTAGCACAGGTTTTTGCCGTCAAATAGCGTAGCCATGGACGTGTCTAAGGCGTAGGAACCTCGAGGAATCAAATCGGAATCGATCAAAGGAGTCAATCAAGTCAAACCAAAAATCTGCCATTCACACTTACAGTTTCGGCGAAACCAGGCCCCCAGATTCGGCGAAACCAGCAGTTCAAATCAGCCAGTGCCAAGTGAAGAATGGTTTCGGCAAAAATACTCAACTGCTCGGACCGAAAATATTGAACAGCCGGCGGAGCCCTTGAACTTAAAGGAATTTTCGCCGAAATTCTTAAGGAATTTTCGGCGAAAATATAATACACTGGTCCGACTAATTTAGGGTTAAGTATTTATACTTAACCCGGCGGCCCAAAAAACAAACACAATTCATAATTCAAAAAACACAACTTTTCGAGATCAGAATCCTCTGAAGTTCTGGAGCGAAGAGTTGAAGTTGAAGAGCCGGATAGAGATCATGACGCCATCCCTTCCATCTCGGAGAACCGGAGCTAGGAGTGTAACTTACCGAAGATCGGAGTCTGTCAGAGTCGTCTGAATTAGGTTTTTCAGATCCTTTTCTGTTCTTCCTCTGAATGATGAACTCTTTTCTTGTCTTTGTGTCTTTTGTAATGATCATGAGTAGCTAAACCCTTTAGAGCTTAGACTAGATGAACCCTAAGTGGCCCAGGGCTTTAAAGCGGTCACGGATCGGCGGTGATTAGATTCGAAATTCAATCAGTTCTTTTTCATGTTTGATTCGTTCTTCATTGTTCATGTTTCTTGTCTGGATTGATCACCTAGATTAGATTCTTGTTAAGCTAAGGATAGAAGCGAACGCTCGCCTTACTTTAGAACATCGAATTAAACAATTAACCTTATAATTGGAGTGTGCCTTTCGTAGGAACAGGTTAGGGTTAATTCACTGCAAGAGTAACTCATTAATCACTAGTAATTACACCAATTAATTAAGTCGTTGCGAGAGGCGACCGTACCCGGGCGGCTAGTTAATCTTGGTAGTTAGAACGGATAGAGCGAACGTTCGCCGGTCTTAAACCTAAGGGTAAGGAGTTATGGTGGTGTCTTAGTAATTGATTGAATGAGAATCGAAATCCGCTGATCTGTTGATTGCCAATGCTCTGGGGAACGAAGGGGGATTCAAAGTCTAAGTTCGTCTGTCATTCTTGTTTCCAAACCCTAATTCTCAATCTGCTTCAGTTTAATCTTTTTAATTTTTCTGCATTTCTTAGAAGTAGAAGTCGTGGAACTCACACCACGCACTAAGTGTTTTTTCTTTGAATAATTTGTTAGTTCTGAAGTAGCCAATCATTCGAAGGCTCGTGGAATACGATCTGTGATAAAAACTTGATAAAAAGTTTGATTTTACCAAGGTCGTATTCCACGGGGTCCTCTCATAGACCAATACTCACACTTCTCATAGACGGTCTAAACATTTGAAAATGGATTGGTTTGATTTAGAAAATCAGAAACAAAGGCAAAGAAATGCAATACTAACAAAGCTTAAGCAAGAAGAAAGGTGGATCAAATCAAAGACAAAGGGGTTCTCTTGGTAGGTAGTTTCATCATGCTCAAGATGAATAATTGAACAAACAAGCTAATCAAGATCGAGTTTGCATTCGGATGACCATGCATTTCACTTCTATAGACTCAATGCACTCTCGTAGCATCTAATCCCTATCCTAATACCACTCAACTTAGGCTCTCGCTCTTAAGCTAAGTGAAAAAAGGATGCATTCTAAGTGTTTGATGAAATGCCAAGACACAAGACCCTCTCTTAAGACTCTATGACCACAAGGCTAGGCACAACACTCTCATATCAATGCTCTAACACTAAGAGATTCACCAACAAGCCTTTTCAAACTCAATGGAATGAAAATCCACATGCACACCAAGTGTTCGATAAAATGCCCAAGAGAGAAATCAAGTGAAAATGGTTGAAATAAGATGATCTAATCTCTTAGAACACACTCACTTCAATCCCTAGACCTACAATCTATGCAATCCAATCACTCTCATGCATCAAATCACAATGAATGGACCAAATTAAGCAAACATGGCATAAAATGGCATTAAGAACAAGTCTAGGAATCATCCTCATACAACCAAGATCAATCATGGCAAGTTCTATACAATCATCTCTCTATCATAGCACAACTAATCTACCCATCCAAGATGAACCCTAGAAACTCAGCCACACATGGCCAAGGGAGTAAGAGAGAAAAGAAGGAAGAATGGTCACCAAGAGCACCATGGATGAATCCTTGAGATGATCTTCACTTCTCCACTTGTAAGCACTTCTCCCAAGGTTTGTTGGCTTCAATCCTAGCTCCAATGGCTTCAAATTGCTCCAAAAACGTGTTCTAGGGTTTGAGGGTTCGTGGATATGTGTTTGGGGTTTAAAAGATATGAATTAATTCCTCAAAATGGCCAAAAACAAGAGTATTTATAGTGCAGGGGGCAGTGCACGGCGTGCACCCATGCACCCCTGCACTCTGCAGAAAACTCGATCTTGTAATGCTCATATCTCCCTCGTCCGGACTCCAAATGACCTCCCGTTTGCTCCTATTCGCTCCTTGTCATCCGTACTTTGATGCCATATCCTGAAAATGCACAGAGGCAACTCCAATAGACCACGAATTTGGCTCCAAAGTGGCAACCGGACAACAAAATGACACTTTGCACAAAATCTCAAATAAAAGCATATAAGTCATGTCATTTCACGAATAAAAACGGGCATATCATAGGTCATTCATAAGCTTAAAATGCACTAATTAAAGTCACATCAATCTGCTATACGCTTTTTCTTAGCATTAGTAGTTTTTATTTGGCTGAACGTCCGAACAACGACCGGAGGTCTCACCATTATGGTAACAAGTATATATTAGTTGCGGTTGATTATGTGTCTAAATGGGCGGAGGCACAAGCTTTGTCTACTAATGATGCCCGTGTTGTAGGGAAGTTTCTTGTTAAGTTGTTCACCCCGTTTTGGTGCTCCTCGTGCTATTATTAGTGATCGAGGTACTCATTTTCAAGGACAATTCGATAGGGTGTGCCGACGGTTCGGTGTCACTCATCGGATGTCTACCTCGTACCACCCTCAAACTAGTGGCCAAGTCGAGGTGACGAATAGGGAACTTAAGAGAATTTTGGAGAAAATGGTCGATCAATCACGAACAGATTGGTCGACGAAGCTTGATGATGCTGTATGGGCCTACCGTACGGCTTATAAGACCCCTATAGGCACTACTCCCTATAGGATGGTCTATGGTGAAGCTTGCCATTTGCCGGTAGAGCTTGAGCACTGATCTCTTTGGGCGTTGAAATTTCTAAACCTTGATATGAGTCTCGCAGGAGAAGAGCGTAAGTTTCAGGTACATGAGCTCGAAGAGTATCGCCATCATGCGTATGAGAGTGCCAAGCTATAAAAGGAGAGGACGAAGCTCATTCATGACTCCCGATTAAAGCCAGGCAAGGATTTCAGAATTGGTGACCAAGTCCTTCTATACAACTCTCGGCTCAAACTGTTTCCTGGGAAGTTGAGATCTCGTTGGTCCGGACCATTCACGGTAACTCAAGTATTTCCTTATGGCACCGTCAAGGTAATCTCTCCATCCCAAACCGATCCTTTTAAGGTGAATGGCCATCGACTTAAACATTATGTGGTTAATGATACTATTGGCGCGGTTGAGGTTTTATCCTTGGTTCTGCCTTGAGTGCTCTTGGTTTCGTCTAGCTAGAGACGTTAAAGAAGCGCTTCATGGGAGGCAACCCATGTTATCCTTACCTTTTCGCTTTTATGTTTTTTTGTTGTTTTAGTTCGTTGAATAAGATGTTGGCAAGCACTTAGGTGGATCACTCTTTACAATGTGCGTCATGGGACTCTTCTACTTTGGCGTCCTATGCTCCTCTCTACTAACTCGGTAACTTCGTTCCACCTTACCTTCTCTCTCTTGATCATTGAGGACAATGCTCCTGTTAGTCGTAGGGGAGTTTGAGGTTTGGTGTGAATATTTGTCGGTAGAAGTCTAAGGCTATGCTTTGATGAGTTGCATGATCTTAATTGAATGTCAATTACCTCTATGGTAGAATCATTCGATTCTTGACTTTTGGTGTTTAATTGACTTCAAGCTTTCACAATGACGTTTAGACTGTCTATCCTACTTAGAACCTATAACCAGCATGTTAGAGCTAATATCAAATGAGTCTAGGCCAGAACAGAGATTTTATCACTCTTGTATGTTGGTTGATTGGTTTGATATGTGTTTTTGTACCACTCGATAACACCGGTCTAAGATGATGAAGGGAATCAGAATTTTCACCCCTTTTCCATGTTTTCTTCACCTTTTTGATCCCTCGTGATTGTGGCTTGAGATTAGATGGAATCCAATTCGAAATCTTGTGTTGAAGTTGTAAGGGGCTAAGGGTCAAGTGGCTAATTTGAAAAGAAAATGCTCAAAAGTAAAGAAAAGCTAGGCAAGCTCGGCACCTAAGTGATGTGTCGGGTTAAGCACTAGCAAAGGCAAAAGCTGTGAGCTAGGCAGGTTCAACACCTAAGTGAAGTGTTGGATCAAGCACTATTATGCAGTAAGAAAAAAGAGAAGGAAAAAATGAATGAAAATGGAAAGAAAAGAGTAAAAAAAGAGTTCTCAAATGTAGCCCTTGATCCTAGCCAGAGTTTGTAAAGTGCGGATTTAGAAGCGGATGAAGTCGAGTCAATACTCATCACTCTCCTACCCCCGCCTTATCCGTTCCATTTCCCGAGTTCAAGTCCTTTTGATTAGAGTCGGTGTTGTCGTGGTCGGTTTTTCTGTATCCCAATTAACCACTACTTGAAGTGTGCAGAAAATAGTGAGGTCTAGACCTACTTGGTTGATGTTCTTGCATGTGTAGGTTAAGTTTGTTCGTGGAACAGTTTAAGCCAAATTGTTATTGTTTGAATCTCAATGGGACCGATCTTGTCATTTGTGAACTTGGATGTTTTCTAATTCATTTGCTTGAGGACAAGCAAAGCTTAGTCGTAGGGGAATTTGATGTGATCTTATTTAGTGCATTTTAAGCCTTTGATTAGCCTAAGGATCTCCCATGTTTGATCTCATTTTGCTATGATTAATATGCTTTTATGGATGTTTTATGCAAAGTGCCCTTTTGTTGCCCGGTTGCCACTTTAAGGCCAATTCTATGTCTATTGGAGTTGTTTTCTTTGCATTTTCAGGTTTTGGCAATGAAGTACTGATGACAAGGAGCACGTAGGATCAAACGGGAGGTCAATCGCAGCTAGGATGGAGGAGATATGGCCGTTGCAAAAACGAGAAAAAAACACCCTTCCATTGAAGAAGTTTTCGGCGAGAACTCAGAGTTCTCGCCGAAAACCCTCGGCTCGTGTCAAACAGGAGATTCCAAAAGATCAAAATTTGATTTATCAAGGAGTTTTCGGCGAAAATCTTGGTGAGTTTTCACCGAAAACCTATGAAGAAATACAAGAATGCTCGGTGATTTGTGAAGAGGAATCAGCGCAATATATAAAGTGGAAGCGGACATAATTCAGAGAAAGGATTACAACACACTCGTCCGATTTTCTTTTTCTCTCAATTGTCGACCATCCCTCTCTCTCAACCAAACACCATCCTTCCTCCCTTGTTGATCAACTTGAAGATCAAGGATCTGAGTGAAGTCCTCCATAGCTTGGATTGGAGCTTGAAGAGCCAAGTAGGAAGATCCTCCATGGAAGCAAGGATGGTCTCCTCTACTCAATTTCAGGTTTCTTCCATGGTTGTGCTAGGCTAAGCTTAGGTTTAGTTTAGTGGGGGTGGATCAAGCTAGGATAGATGATTGATTGTATGGATTGAGTTTCTCATAGCCATTTGTGTAAGATGATGATCCTTGACCTTGTGCTTGTTGTTCTTGGGACTCAACTTGGTCCTTTGATATTTTGTTTATGTCTTTCAATACATGAGAATGATTGATTGATGTTGATCTAAGGTCTTGGGATTGTAATTGAATGACTTGAGAGATTGGAAGCAACCATTTTGAGCTTGTTTTCCTTGTTGTCATTTTATCAAACACTTGGTGTGCATTGAGTTTTCTTTCATTTGAAGGTTGAGAGACCCTTTTGATTGTTAGACTAGTCTTATATGAATGACATGAGAGTGTCTTGCATCATTTGCCTTGTGTTAGATGAATGTTAGCATAGAATTCAAGTTTTTGGCATTTCATTGAGCAAGTTAAGGGACTCCATTACCTTTGTTCACATAGCGAGAGCATGGTGCATTTGGTCTAGGAGTAGAGAGTCAATTGTGCGAGAGTTTGTTGATTCTACTTGAGTGAATTGCATGGTCATTAGTTTACACATCGTTGCTTGAGATTCAATCCAGCTTTCATGATCCTTGAGCTTGAAGAAACCCCTTGCTAAGCTAAACTCCCTTCTCTCTTGTTTGATCATCAGTTTGACTTGTTAGTTTTACCTTATTGTTTATGCTTTTGATTAGTTCTGTTTCAAAAACCAAACCTCAATTCAAATGTTTAGACCGTTCATGAATTTTGTGAGTATTAGCTTATGAGAGGACCTTGTGGAATACGACCTTGGTAATTAAATTCTTATCACCGGCTATTTTCTCCTGTGTTTTTCGGGCGCCGGGTTCTCGCCGAAAACTTGGAGTTTTCGCTGAAAACTCTCCTTGGTTGACATCAGTCGATCAGTCGATTAGTTTTTGATGGCAAAAACCTGTGCTAACATGAAAACACTAGAAAACTATCAAATAGACCCAAACGGGCCAAAGTAACACAATTGGCACGAGATAGAGTAGTTGAATGAATATTCGTTATTCTACCCTAAAAACCATGTCTTAAGCAAGGAAATGTCGCTTAAATGAGGCTGATAATCACGTCAAATCGAGTGTCATCAAAATACCCCACACTTAAGATTTTGCTTGTCCTCAAGTAAACTGAATAGAAACGCCCATGTTCACAAATGATAAGATTTATTAAATTGGAGTTCAATCAAACACAATGAATTATTAGACAGATAATTCCTAGAACAAGAAACCTAACATGCATACTGATCAGCCAAACAACCTGGTCTCACTAATAAACTGCACACGACTAGTAATCGCAACCAATTATGCACAAATTTGACCTGACCGACCAGACTCCTCACACAAGAAATATTTAGTGAATGGGGAACTCTCACTCTCTGTGTTTAAGGACGTGTTTCTGCTCTCAATCATTTTCTGTTACTGAATTCTGTCATAAGTTTGCAATTCGACCACATCTCCACCACTGTGACAACATGAGTAACTAGTCAAGAAGGACTTCCCTGCTAGGACTGTAACGAATTCTACACTACAAGGGTTTATGATGAGATGGATGATGGGAGTGTATGATGATGGCTTTGGTGCGGTGTTTCGACTAACTTCCCTCGAATCTAGCCTATGGTTTCCTACCGTCTAACCAGACACGGGTGGAATAGTGAACGCTCGTCCTATGATACCCTCAAGCAACCTAGCACTTTATTTCTGTACATTTTTTCTTTGAATTTTCTTTTGACTTCGTTCTTCCATATGTAGAGAGAAAAACGTTATTGAACTAAAAAATTGAAACTTTTCTGATTTTTCTATATTTCTTTTTGTTTTTCTCTTCTTTCTCTTTTTCTTTCAATTTTTTTCTTTGTGCTGATTTTATTTTAGTTGCTAGAGGGGTTTACACGTTTGGACATAATAGCTAAGACCACCTGTTTAATGGCTGTAGGCAGGTTATCACAAACTGACTTCCAGTAAGTCAAGCTAGAACTACAACCACAGGGGATCAACGGGGAATGAAAGAATGGGAAGTGGCTGTAATGTATTATCGAACCGAAAGAACAGGCCAAGCTCAAGTGTTTAAACCTAATGGATTTATCGTTTGGTAGGCTATCTGGCTTAGTAGCTAAATCTAGGTGCCCCTATCATTCTAGAACTCGTGTCATCATGTGGTCTCAAGTAGGTCTCATGCAAACTCTAACTCATTTAAGCAAACAGAAAATCACTCAAAAAGAATTGAAATTGCAAGTTACGTGCAATGGATCAAAAGCTCACAGTTGGTTTGCTAGTCGGATTCGGTCATTTTCATGCAATCAAGGCTACAAACTACAAGTGTGATTTCAAAAATTCTGTTCTGACCAGGCAATTTAGCATCAAAGTAAACACGTTGGTTCTCAAGTTCTAGGTTAAGCAGTCTAAGCATCATTATGAAAGATTGAACAACAACTTAACATCAAAAATCAAGAACTGAGCCATTCTAATGCTAGAGAGACTGGACAGGAATCACGAGGCACACAAAAACACAATCAATGGCAATCAAGTTCATGCAAGGTTCTCTAGCATCCTACCCCGCACTTAAATCGTACTGTGTCCTCACAGGACTAAATCTAGAGTTCAAAGTGAAGTAGAAGAACCTAGACCGAGATGGTTGGCGTAGGGGATGAGCATGGATCCTCGGAGCAGAGGCAATCTACCAAAGCGAAGCAAAGGGAATCTCCCAACTGCCTGCAAAACAAAAACAAATGAAAGATAAAAAGGAAACCGGGACAAGTGACCCGGATCCACACAGAAAAAAGTTGGATCGAAATCCGAAAAGAAGAAATAAAAAGAAAGGACGAGGAAAAGGACACCACCCGATCATAGCTGGTCAGGGGCGTCGGGGGGTGGAAGGTGTAGGGCGTCGCCGACCTGACGTTGCCACGCCAGCTGTGCCTCATACTGCTCGTCAGTGCGGTGCATGTGTTGCTGCATAATAATCCATCTCGCCTCCTGAGCGGCGTTGTCAGTGATGCGCCACTCCTGGAGTCGCTCATACAGCTCTCCAACATCCGCAGGATGCGGTCGGTGCTGCGGGTGAGGCCTGATATGGATCTGGAATGGGCGGCGGAGACTGGTGTGCATACCCTGCCTGATGATGTGGCGAGGGTGTATGATCATGAAACTCCGGCTCTGACTGGGGCTGCGGCTCCTCGTATCATCTTCTTCCTCCGACCCTTCCTCATCTTGGAGAGGAGGAGGCGCCGGCACCTGTGGACCGAGGTCCAACTCGAGGTCGTAATCGATCGCTAAATCTCCACCGACGGTAGATACTCTGCGGCGTGGGATGTCCGGGCCATATTCATGGCTGATACCGAGGGAGATGATGAGTCGGCCGACAAAGTTGCCTCCCAGGAGTGAGCTCGGTGGCCTCGACTTCTGAGTCTTCAGGTGAAGTACGCGTGCAAGCACCCATCCGGGATGAAGAGGATAACTCTCCCAGATGGCGCGAAGAAGTGTGAGCTGCTCTCTGCTGATGTGGTGGCGGCTCTTATTTGGTGCAAACAAAAGAGAACGACGCCAAACTATGTGAATGAATCTATAGAGAGGGTGAGAGAGGGACTTAACTGAGTTATGCTTCATGGTACGATCGCCGGGCACTCCAGTCATGTGGCTCTAGAGCGCGTCGTACTCCTCTCCGTCGTCGGAGTCATTCTCCCAGCCGAGGTGATGTCCCTCGTAGTGCTCGCGGGGGATCCCGAGATGAGCTACAAACTCATCATAGGAGAACGACTTGTACACCCCGTCAAGGTAGAAGGATACCACCTTCCCACGCTGCCTCCTCTTATGCTCGTCCAACTCGAATGTGGCCCAGAACTCCTGGAGAGCGACGTCTGGGAAGTCAGCAGCTAGGGTGGTCAGCTCCAGCAATAGAGCATGAGTCAGTGCGGTGAGCACGTTCTGGTGCCGTGCCAGTCCTCGTCGTGCTCGAAGAGTGAGTCCATGGATAATGAACGAACGTCAGCTCCGGGAACACGCTCGAGCCTCTGGTAGCGCTCGAAGTAGTACTGGGGCCGGCGGGCAACAGTGGGGTGGTACCCGACACGGCCAGGGAATGCTGGTGGAGGGCCGTGGACTGTGGGTGTGACGGGAGCGTGAGCTCGGGAGCTAGAGCCGGTGTCAAGTCTCGCCTTAGTCCTGCGCTCGTGAGTGACATTCCTAAAACCAGAAACAAAACCAGATTAATTAACTAAAAACCCACCCCACACTTAGTAGAAAAACTCAATTTCACAAAGAAATGAGGGAAACCGAGTGGGGGTAAGCAAATTAAGTAACCGGTAATCACAATGAATCACAGAGCATGCATATGTCTAGCCAGAATGTTCAAATCATAATTAGGGATCAGAAGTCAAACCGACATTCAAAAAGTCAACATCAAAGCACATTGAACCCTAATCATGGCAATTACTAGCTCGAGGCGGGAAATGACGACATAATGAATAACTCAGATGGCAAGCACAATAATACGAACGTCAATGAACACACATGGCAGCCAAATGAACATAGACAAATCAAGGTCAAACCGCTATTTCTCATAAAGTCAACAACGCAAAGAATCGATCTTAAGCATAGCAACACATGATCGAACGACATTAAAATTCAGCATAATTCTCCCTAAGCATGCTTGATCAGTCCAAAGAATTCAGCTAACCTAGTTCAAACAAAGTCAGTCGGCACACAAATCGAGGTAAACCAAAAAGTCAACTGAAAGTCAACCCTGAGGAAATTCAACATTCAACATGTCAAAAGATTCGGAATGAAAAGTTCTACAAATTACCTTGAAGCCATGGGTGCTGACATGATCCAACAATGCTGCCCCGAAGCCAATCGGTACTCCTACACACCACCAGGGTCACCTGGCCGAGACAAGACCCTATGGCCTCTTAAGAAGCGAATGAATCCAAGGGAAGGCCGTCCACGAGCCCTAAAACCAAGGTATGACAAGAAATATCGACTAAATCCTTCACTTGCAGGTAGAAAGACTCCAAGGAATGGAATGCTGTCCCAAGCCGTGCTGTTGGCCGAGGGTATGAGCCCTAGCACCGAAGAGAAGCTTTAGCCTGCCCCTAGCCTGACCTCTAGGAGTCATGAGGAAGAAGCCGATTCTTTGAGTGACCCTCTAGAAGCATTCCTGGAGTACAAAAGGAAGAGAGCCCGAGAACCCTTGGCCCGAAGAGGAGAGTTGTCAAAGATTGACCTGAGCCGAGCCCTGAGAAGACTTGGAGTCCTTGGCCCCGAAGCATAACACTTGGGCTGACCACGGAGAGCTACGTCCAAAGCTACCTGGAGGCCTACCTGAAGCTTGAAGAAGAAGGCCCGAGCGGGAAGAAAGAAGGACCAAGGAAAAAGCAACCACAAGCCCTAAACCAGCAGCCGGGCCGATCAAGGGAGTTTTATAGAGCCGGGCATGAAGAACATATCTTTTGGACAGGAAGTCTAGTCACTGAGCCCGCCCGAAGCCGAAGCCCGCGTCTACCACTCGAGTCCAGCCCGGCGTTCGGCCGGTCAAGCCCACCGGGCCGCCACACGCGCCCAACCGGCCCGAGCAGCCGTACGCGGCCGGATTAGGGTTTTTGACCTAATTTAGGTCTTTTATTCTGCTTTAAAGACTACAACTAATATTTTATGTTTATTCCTTTTTAGTAGGATTATTTAGGGGATTTATGAGACTATTTAGGAATAGGACTCTTTATTTTATTATTATTATTTAGGAGTTAGACTTTAGGGAGGAGAGCTTGTTCCCTCCCTATAAATAGAGGCCGCCGGCCTCACTTTGTACTTACAACTTTTATGAAAAAACCCCCTTTGAAAGAACTCTGTTCTGAAACCCTTATTGTATCTGCATGTTGTGATACTGAAGGATCGACTTATCATCAAGAGCATCCATCTCGTGGCGTGGCGTCTTCGACTGGACACTTCTGGTTCCCGGCTGTTATATAGCCGATGGGTCAAAGTACTATTCCACCCCGGTTCCCGAAGGTTTCTACCTCGTTGCACGTTCCAATTTGCGGTGGTTAGGGTCGTCTGCCCACGGTTGCAGCGGTTCACATCAGTTGGTATCAGATCACGGTTCAAACACAAGGACCACATCTATCCCAGTCTCCAGGTTCTCCTGGATTCATATCCTTTTATTGCTTTCTTTAGAAAATTGATTCGAAAATCTCCCTTCTATTTCAATTTTAGTTTCGAGTTATAAGAAAAGAAAAAGAAAAGAAAGCAAGGTCACCTTGCCACGTTATTTCCTTTCATTGTAAGTTTGTTTCTAAGAAGAGGGGATAGAAAATTGCTTCCGTTTGCTAGTACTAACCATGGCAGACGAGAGGTTAGCCAAAATAGAGAACACCCTTCAGGATCTTGAAGTTACCCTGGCCCACATACACGGAGCCCTGACCCAGCTTGGAAGAGGACGAGGCCGAGACGGCTACACCAGAAGACCCGCCCATGCCCCATGGAGAGAAGGTCCGAGTACAAGCCAAGATCTATGGAAGCCCGAACAGACCCGAGCCCTCAGCTCACGACAAAACCCTAACCCTAGGGATTCGGCACCTCCGGTAACACTTGCTCCATCTACTTATAAGTGTCAAGGCTCTAACCCACGTCCCAGTGGAATTATATGTGTCAAATGTCAAGGAAGGGGACATATCTCAAGGGACTGCCCTAATCAACAAACGATGGTGATAAGAGAAAGAGAAATCGAGACAGGCGATGAGGAGGATGAGAGGAAAGAAGAAGAAGAATCAGATGAAGGAGAGCAAGTTAAGCCGAGAAGGCTTAACAAGTTTGCAGGGTTCTTCTCTAAAACCCTAGCACCCGGCGCCCCGGCCTCAGACCCGGCACCAGCCCCGGCCCCTGCCCCGGCCTTAGCCCCGGCACCAGCCTTGGCCCCAGTACCCAGCCCCGACACTGCCCGACCAGACCCCAGCACCACAGTGCTCGGCCCCAGCATCGGCACTGTCCCAGGCCCTAGCGCCCCAGCGCTCGGCACTGCCCCAGACCCTAGCGCCCTAGCGCTCGGCCCCAGCCTCGGCACTGCCCCAAGCCCCAGCGCCCCAACGTTCGGCCTCAGCCTCGGCGCTCACCGAACAGGCCCCATCACCCCAGTGCTCAGCTCCAGCCCAGGCGCTGCCCCACCAGGCCCTAGTGCCCCAGCACTCTGCCCCAGCCCCGGCGCTGCCCCACCAGGCCCTAGTGCCCCAGCACTCGGCCCCAGCCCCGGCACTGCCCCACCAGGCCCCAGCGCCCCAGCGCTCGGCCCCAGCCCCGGCGCTGCCCCACCAGGCCCCAGTGCCCCAGCACTCGGCCCCAGACCCGGTGCTACCCCCAGGCCCCAGCGCTCCAGCGCTCGGCCCCGACCCCGGCTGGCAATGCCTGACCAGCCCCGGCGTCCCAGCGCCCGGTTCCGACTGGCGCTACCCGCTCAGTCCTAGCGCCCCAGCACCCGGCACTACCCTGGCCGACCAGGCCCCGGCCGATCTAGCACCCGGCCCCGACCTGTCGCTGCCCAAGGCCCCCCGGCGCATCACCACCCGACGTGGCCCCCGACCACGAGTCCGGCGCGTCCCTACCCGACGCTCAGCCCCGGTCCTGCCCGACCCCGGCTACCCCGACACAAGGATGCCCGACGGCCCCCCACTGCCCGCCGCCACCGGCTCCCCACTGCCCGCCGCCGCCGCCGGCTCCCACTGCCCGCCGCCGCGTCCCCACTGCTTGACGTCGCCGCCCTGACCGATGTGCCCTGATTTACCCCCGGCACCTCCGGCACCCCCGTGCCCCGACCCAACACTTCACCGCCGGTTCCCTGTGCACACCAGGTTCAATGGGTGATTCCCTCCCGACAAGTTTTAAGAGCTGCCCCGAGCGAGGACGATCCGGATTTTAATCCGGATGTGGAGATGAGTAAGGAGCTCTCACCCGCTACCTCCGGGCCGGTCAAGCCCACCGGGCCGCCACACGCGCCCAACCGGCCCGAGCAGCCGTACGCGGTCGGATTAGGTTTTTTGACCTAATTTAAGTCTTTTATTCTGCTTTAAAGACTACAAAGAGTGTTTGACCTAATTTAGGTCTTTTATTCTTTTATTCTATTTTTGACCTAGTACGGTTGCCGGATTAGCGATACTGAAGGATCGACTTATCATTAAGAGCATCCACCTCTTCGCGTGGCGTCTTCGACTGGACACTTCTGGTTCCCGACTGTTATATAGCCGACGGGTCAAAGTACTATTCCACCTCGGTTCTCGAAGGTTTCTACCTCGTTGCACGTTCCAATTTGCGGTGGTTAGGGTCGTCTGCCCACGGTTGCAGCGGTTCAAATCAGGTGCTGAAAATGAACGGAGAGAGAGAAATTGGTAAAAAATCAAAAAATTTAGGGTTTGGCTGAACGGGAGCTCTAGAGCTCCGATTCGGACGATCTACGTCTCAAAATGATTGGAAAAGAGAGGGGAGAGGTGCGGCAGCGGTCGGTGATGGCGACGGCGTCGGAAATAGGTGGCGGCGATGAAAGTATGGTGGCGGCAATGAGTTTTCGAAAACAGGGGAGGGTTTTTTTGAAAATTTTCGAAAATGAAAGTGAGGGGAGAGAGTGTGTGACCGAGAATTAAAAGGGAAAAATTTGTTGATTTTCACTCAAGTTTTCAGCGAAAATGTGTGTAATTTTTCTCCGAAAACCCAAGGCAAAATGGTCTGCCAGTTTTCAAATACATTTTCGCCGAAAACTTCATAGAGTTTTCGCCGAAAAGTTTAGTTAAAATCGTCCAGAAAACACAGTGGGATTTTCAAAGGAGTTTTCGCCGAAAAATGGGTCAGTTTTCACCGAAAATTTTGACATGTACGATTGAAAATATTTTCGCAATCCCAACAAAATTCAGAAAATCACAATTAAATCCACAAAAATCAGAAAAACCTCAAACAACTTGCGATTGAAACGATAACTTAAAGAATACACACGAAAAATAAGAATTGAAGCAAAATGACACTTTTGGCTCCCCCGAACCGACTCTAAAACACTAAGTCTGACACAAATGAAAAAACTGACTCCAGCCGTGGGTTGCCTCCCACGAAGCGCTCTTTTATTAACTTCCTTGAGCTGGACGATACTTGGACGGTGTTAGGAGACATCCCAACTTAGGTTCTCCTTAATGCTAGCATTGGAGTTCATGAGGTAGAGCTTCAGGGCATCTCTGTTAAGCGTAAATTTCTTCCCGTTAGCTTGCAAGAGCTTGGTACGTCCATCGGGAAGGTGATCAGTGATCTTGAACAGACTAAATAGCTCTGTTGAGGGGTCATCCTCTACAAGGAAGACGGTGGAAGGGATGAGAATGATCGACTTCTTCTTCTCTTTATCCTCCGGCTTTGTATCACTAGGATCGGTGATCGTAGGTATTTCCTTAGGAGATGCTTTTGGCTTCTCCTTCAATACTTGTTCCGGCGCTGGTAGCTCGGAACGAATCGGTGGTGCAACTGGCTCGGATGAAGGTGGTGGAACAACTGGTCTCCAAACCATTTGAGTCTTCATTTTCGTCTGATTCATTCTCCACGACCTGCCAGGTTCCTTTCTCGGCGATGAAGAAGAGGCTTTCAGTTCCTTCTTCTTTGGCGGCTTCTGAGAAGCAGATTTTGGTTTCTGCTTGGTAATCTGTCCAGCGCCTGCAACAACAATTGATATAGGAACACTAGAAGAGATGTCAGTAACGGAGTTGACCGGAGTTAACTCCACAGTTTCAACAACTAGGCAATGAGATTCTTCATTAAAGGGGGTGTATTTCATCCCGTCTTTAAGGCGGACCGTTATCGTGTCTTTACCAACCCTCAAAGTTAAAGAACCATTTGGCACGTTAATTTGCATTCCAGTTGTAGCCATGAAGGGTCGTCCTATGAGAATGGTAGAATCATCCTTACTAGTATCTATGATAACATAGTCAGCTAAGAACGTGAAAGGACCACATTTAGTAACAACATCTTTTATCTCTCCTCTCAAAGTTTTCAGTGATCTATTAGCAAAGACAAGTTGCATGCTAGTTGGTTCAAGTTCTCCTAGGTTCAATTTTTCATATAAACTCATAGGCATAACATTGACAGACGCTCCTAGATCAACCAAACTACGTTCTATCTCAGTATCATTAATAACTAGAGGAAGTGTGAAAGTACCAGGATTAGAACACTTAGCTGGATATGGTGATGAAGGCTTCTTGCTACGAGCGGCAGGATATCCTTCTTTACCTCCCCACATGCCAGTCTTGATCCTTGCGTTCAGCAGCAATGCTCTTGGAAACGGAGGCTTCACGTAGTAAGGAGCAAGAGGAGGATCATACTCCTTAGGCGCCTCCTTCAGTGCTTCCTTAGGACATTCATCAGTCCTGCATAAATTAGAAGAAGCATTAGTAGATGGGTATGATGGTTCTTGAACGGATACCATTTTAGCTTGCATGCTCGGATTTGGCTCGGTTTGGCTCGGAAGTTGGCAAAATGGTCGACCAGATGCTAGCATGCTCGAGATGTGGTTCACAGCCTGCTCAATTCTTTGACCGGATGCGATCTATTCTAGGTTGAGAAGAGCTTGAGCCTTGAACTGACTGTCATGATCATCAAGTCTGGTGATGATCTGACTAAGCTGCTTGTCCAGTTCACTGACGTTGTTTTCCCTCTGATGTTGCTGCCCTGTGTAGGTATTATTCAAATATTGATTTTGGCGATTGCCAGAAGCAGTTCCATAGTTACCCGGATTGCGGTGCGGTGGCTGGTAGACACATGCCGGCGGATGGTTCGGCTTCTGATCCTGTGCTGGACCAGCTGGGTGGCTATTTTGATTCTGGTTGTGGTTGGCACCAGCATTATTGGGAGGTCTGTCTTGATAATTCCCCTGTTGCCTGAAGTTGCGGTAGCCAACATAACCATTCTAATTGTTGTTGAAGCCTTGTTGAACGAAATTGACTTCTTCGGCGGACCAAACTTCTGTTTTACCAAAATTTTGGCATCGGTGATGACACTCGATTTGACGTGATTATTAGCCTCATTTAAGCAACATTTCCTTGCTTGAAACGTGGTTTTAGGGGTAAAATAGCGAATATTCACTCAACTACCCTATTTCCTACCGATTTGGTTACTTTGGCCCTTTTCGGGTCTATTTGATGGTTTTCTAGTGTTTTTGCGTAAGCACAGGTTTTTGCCGTCAAATAAAGTAGCCATGGACGTGTCTAAGGCATAGGAACATCGAGGAACTGAACCGGAATCGATCAAAGGAGCCAATCAAAGTCAAACCGAAAATCTGCCCATTCACACTTACACATTCGGCGAAAATAAGCTCACATCTTCGGCGAAAATATCAGTGTAAACCAACTGATGTCAAGAGAAGAACATCTTCGGCGAAAAGAGCCCAGGGTTTTCGGCGAAGATGCAAGGGAAAATCACTGGCGCCAACAGAAGGTATTTTCGGCGAAATTGATTAACTCTTCGATCCGAAAATAGAGTACAGAGAAATCAGCCGGCGGTGTCTTCAATTGCAAGAATATTTTTGGCGAAAATACTTCATTATTTTCAGCGAAAATCCCTTCCAAATTCGGTGCTGTATTGGAAACCCTAAAACGTACCTATTTAAAGAAGCAGCCGGCGAACAATTGATGAGACATAACTCATTTATTCATATTTTCACAAATTAGACTTTTGAGAGTCAGCCGACTCTAGGGTCGATAGATAGAGTTTAGAGGTTCGAAGATCCGTGGAGAGATCGTGACGCCATCCTTCCACATCGGAGAACTCGGAGCTTAAAGTTGAAGATCCAGGAGATTGAAGCTTCGCGGGAGTCGTCAGAATTAGGTTTTTCAGTTCTTATCTGTTCTTCCTCTGTATGATGACCTTCATTGTTGCCTTTGATTCTCTTGTTTCTGATATGAGTAACTGAACTTGTAGAGCTTAGATTAGATGAACCCTAAGTGACCCAGGGCTTTAAAGCGGTCACGGATCGGCGGTAATTAAATTCGAAGTTCAATCAGTTTATCTTTGCATGTTTGATTCGTTCTTCATTGTTCATGTTTCTTGTCTGGATTAATCCCCTAGATTAGATTCTTGTTAAGCTAAGGATAGAAGCGAACGCTCGCCTTACTTTAGAACATCGAATTAAACAATTAACCTTATAATTGGAGCGTGCCTTTCGTAGGAACCGGTTAGGGTTAATTCACTACAAGAGTAACTCATTAATCATTAGTAATTGCACCAGTTAATTAAGTCGTTGCGAGAGGCGACCGTACCCAGGCGGCTAGTTAATCTTGGTAGTTAGAACGGATAGAGCGAACGTTCGCCGGTCTTAAACCTAAGGGTAAGGAGTTATGGTGGTGTATAGAAACCGATTGAATTAGAATTGAAAACCGCTGATCTGTTGATTGCCAATGCTCTGGGGAACGAAGGGGGATTCGAAATCTAAGTTCGTCTATCTTCTCGTTAGTCAACCATTTTAATCTTTCAGTCTTTTACTTTCCTTTGCTTATTAGTTTAGAAGTCGTGGAACTCACACCACGCACTAAGTGTTTTAAACCTGAATAAATTGTCAGCTCTTGGAGTAGTCGATTAGAAGAAACCCGTGGAATACGATCTACCCTAGCTTTTATCAGCTTTGTTAGTATTTGTTTGAACGTCAGCACAACGACACGTTCACCAATCGGCCTCCATTATGCGCACAAGCTCCACACCACTCGCAATCGGCAACGTAGACAGCGGCTGCCGGCAGTTTGATTGGTGTAGAAGACTTCTTCAGATGGTTCTCTACTTCTGCCTTTATAGTAGCTTCGAGATCGATCTTGTCTCTTGACCCTTCAGATTGTCGTTCCCAATTCCTCGACTTGAAAGCACAGTTCACGAAATGAAGAAGAGCAGCTTCAGGTGTAAGCGTAGTGCAATCCCCTTCAGCTAGGGAATTGACCCACTTAGCAGATTCTTCTCGAAGACCTCGAGCAAAGATTTCAACTAACTGCCTCTGCTCGAATCCGTGATGAGGACAGTTGTAGAGAAGTTCTTGGAATTGATTCCAAGTATCATATAAGCTTACTCCTTCCTTCTGGGAGAATCTGGCGATGCTGTCCTTGATGGCTGTTGTTCTGGCAGGAGGGAAGTACTCTTCGACGAAGTCTTGAGCAAGAGTCTCCCAGTCCGTATAGTAGCCAGGTGGTTTGCCAGTAAGCCACTTCTTAGCTACACCTTTCAGAGAGAACGGGAAAGCTATCAAGCAAAGAGTGTTCTTGTCGAGATTTCCGTTCTTGAAAGTGCAGCAGAGATCAAGGAAATCTGCCAGATGTGTGCAGGGATTGTCTAGTGGCCTGCCTTCAAACTGTAGATCCCTAGAGATCATAGTCAAGAATGGAATCTTGATCTCATAGTCAGGATCTCCTTCAATGCGCGGCACGACAATAGAAGATCGAACACTAGTCGCGCTCGGCTTGTTGTAGTCAACTAGACTCTTCTGTGCAATTGGTGGTGGTTGACCGCCTGGTGGTGGTGGTGGTGGTAATTGATCACCCATGGTAGGAGATGGAGGACGTGAAAGTGACTCGGTGTATGAAGCGGATGAAGATGACGGTGAAGATGAAGATGAGGAACTCTCCTTCAGTTCCTCGATCTTGATCGGAGTGACAGATGGAGGTGGATTGGTTCTACCTCTCTTCAGAATCTGTGATTGTCTCGGTGGAGCAGAACTGCCTGGTCTCTCTACACTCTTAGCCTTGTCGTTCTTGGCGCTTTGGAGATGCGTGAGAGGGCGGTGGTGCATAAACCTGTGAACAACCTACAAATAACAAAAATAAACAAAAACCAATGTAAAATAAAGTGGATGGAAGGGTGAAAGATGGAAAGTAGAAGAATAAGATGCCAGTTCTTCTTTCGAACAATCAAAAGAAGTCCCCGGCAATGACGCCAATTTGATGAACTACAGAACAGGGTATCAAATACTACAAAGCTAACAAGCTAAGCAGATCATATTCCACGGGTCTTCTAATGATTGACTACTCAAATGTAAAGGCAAATCACTCAGGTTAAATCCGAAAAGAAGAAAGAAAAGGAAAGGAAAAGATAGAAACAACCTGATCACTGTTCCGAGGGTGGGGGTGGAGGCGGGGTTGGGGGAGGTGAAATGTCAAGCCGCTGCTCCAGCTGCTATCGCCATGCGATATCATCCCTGTGTTTGGCGGACTGGTCGGCCATGAACTGCTGAAGAATGGTCCATCGCTCGTTCTTGGTCTTCTCATGTGCTACTCGGTCCTTCTGCCATTGAAGCGAACCAGCCGAGTAGTCTAGCTTCCACTTTTCAATATGCGCCAGCCTCTCATTCATCTCAGCGGTGATTAGCACTCGCGACGGCAGGCGTTTGACTGGCTGGGGGATGCGGTGAGGGAGCGATTTTCAATGCTCAAAATCCAATGAAAGGTCGATGCCCCGTGCTATGGCGAGGTCGGCACCTATGTACTCAATCGGATCACGAGGAATACTGGGGCCCCATTTGTCACCGAGCTGGAGGTTGTCGATCAAACATGAAATGAAAAGTCCGACCGGAAGCTCAGAAGGAAGTTTCCTGGTGGTAGTACGCTTGTGGAAGAATCGTGCAAGCCACCATCCGGGATGGAAGTTGGCATCCTCCTCTAAAGCACGGAATAAGATGAGCTCCTCCAAAGAAACATGGTGACAGCTCGTCTTGCTGCAATAACACAGAGAATGCACCCAAACATAATGCAAGAATTTAAGAATAGGGTGAAAGATGTCACCGACCGTGGGGTTGACGATAGGAGTGATCTCAGATTGGCAGGAGGCCCATTTCCACACTTCTGGGTAAGGATTACTCGTGATGGAGTAGGTGTCCGCGAACCCAGGGCATGCATCCTGGATATCGGCAAGGGGGTCGAACAAGAAGGTAAACTCATGGATGGTCTTCACATGCCGGACACCCCCGAGACGGAAGGAAACAAAGTTCGAGATGGCGCTAGGTTTCGGCGTGAGGCGCTCAAAGGAACTCCAGAACTCTTGAAGGGCGACCAGAGGATAGGGCGAACCAAGAGTGGTCAAGGATCATAGGCGAGCTTTATGAAGGGCGGTGTCGATGGTGGAGTGCCAAGTGGGGTTGTGGCCCTTGAGACTGTCTAGAGAAAGAACTGCCACCTTAGCCGGAGGAATGTCTTTGATCTTCTAAAAGATCTCTAGTTGATGCGGCTCCAGGGCTGCAATGAAAGGATGTAGGGCCCCATTGGCAGGTGCAGGAATAGATGAGATGGGAGTCATAGAGGTTGGTGCATCCTCGGGGATGATGGCCACAGTCGTCGATGTTGGTGCAGCTGGTGCGGGTGATCTGGAGGGTTGAGTCCGGTTTTGGCGAGCTGAGGATCGCTGCGCTCTATCTGCACTGGTGGTCTTGAATCGTTTGGGAGCCCTGTAAAATAGAACTTAGGGGAAACCAGTATCAGAAGACAAGAATCCTACCCCACACTTAGGTTGACAAGTGGGGGCAAGCAAATAAAATCGAGAGATCACCGAATAAAACATAGCAGCAAAGGCACGGCCAGCACATAGAGAGGAAAACATCATTTAATCAATCAAGCATGAGGGATGACTCGGACCGATAAGCACAGAGCATGAAGGAATCCATTAGCATGATAGCATAGACAACAATTCACGAGGCGAAATAGATCAAATGGTAATGCCAAAGTTTAGCCAAACGACACCGAAATAGCAATCATGAAAAATCGAGGAAGAACCAAAAACTCAACCAAAGTCAACCATGCCGAAAACCAAAAGTCAAAAAGCCAAAAGATGTACAATCAAAGGCTGAACAACTAACCGTGAAGACATGACTCGAGAAAACGATTGGATATCCGAGAAATTGACGAAAAGATTAAAAAACTTGTTCGGGAGGAACCGGAGCTGTGGAGCTCCAATTCTAGGGTTCTAAAGCCGACAAAGCGATCAAAGAGGGGGGCGGCGGCTGATGATGCGGCGGTGGCTCGGGTCGGGCGAACAGGAGGCAGCGGCGGGAAGGAAGAAAGGAACAGAGGGAGAGAGAAGCGAAAATAGGTTTCAGTGGGGGGAAAGTTTTCGCGAAAAAACAAAAGCCGAAGGGGGATTTATAACCGGCGGAAAAGGCATAACATTTTCGGCGAAAATGATCATGAAAACCAAAAAAAAAATTTTGGCAAAAAGAAGAGGGTTTTCGGCGAGAAGGCTAGGTGGCGAGAAACAGCAGAAAACAGGTTGATTAAAACAGGAATTTTTCGGCAAAAATATGGGTGATTTTTCGCCGAAAATTTACTTGAAAAATGGTCGACAGTTTTTGTTTTGTTTTTTTTTCAACAGGTGTTTTAAAACACAATGACTCTAAACGAAAACAACTTACTCCAGCCGTGGGTTGCCTCCCACGAAGCGCTTTTGTTTAACGTCCGTGAGCCAGACGATACCTGGATTTGTGTCATGATTCCAAAGCAAAGTAGTGCACGTCGATGGAAGAGACAGTTAGTCCTTGCAGATACTTCTTAAGCCTATGCCCGGTGACCATAAACGGCTTCTGATCATGCAATTTGATTAGGACACTGCCTAAAGATGCTTGCCGCACCACGGTATAAGGGCCGGACCAACGAGACTTCAGTTTACCCGGGAAGAGCTTTAATCGAGAGTTATACAAGAGGACTTCATCTCCGGGATAGAACTGCTTGATCGTCTTTAATTGCGAGTCATGAATTTTCTTCGTGCGTTCTTTGTATAACTTCGGGCTCTCATATGCGTGGAGTCGATGCTCCTCAAGCTTTGCGATATGGTCGTGATGCATATTACCTGCTACTGCATAGCTCATGTTCAACTCTTTGTTAGCCCAGAATGCCTTGTGCTCAAGCTCAACCGGCAAATGACACGCCTTGCCATAGACCAGCTGATACGGTGAGGTACCAATGGGAGTCTTGTAGGCAGTTCAATAAGCACATAAGGCATCATTGAGCTTAGATGACCAGTCCTTGCGGGACCGGCCAACTGTCCTATCAAGAATCCGCTTGAGCTCACGGTTCGTCACTTCCGCTTGACCATTCGCTTGAGGATGATAAGCTGTGGACATACGGTGGGTGACGCCAAAGCGTTTGCACACCCGGTCGAATTGTCCATGGAAGTGGGTACCCCTATCGCTTATGATGAAGCGCGGTGAACCAAAACGCGTGAAAAGACGGGTAAGGAACCGATCACTAAAGATTGAAGGCCAATAAAAACCTGTTTCGAGTACCTTTCTCGCAGTGCGGTTGCCTCCGAACTATCCTTCATGGCATTTACGCATGATGTCAGCTGCTTCGATGTAAGAGACACATCTCCGGATCATTCCGTCGATACTGATGCGGTATAAGAAGGGCTCATCCCAGAAGTATGACTTGGCTTCTTTAAAGAGCTTCTTGCGTGCATTGAAATCGAGCTCAGGAGGTACAATACCGTGAGAGAGGTAATTAGCCAGGGTTGCATATCATGGTTCTTCCGAGTCGGTTGCATTACTCAGATCTTGAGCGTGAGGGATTTCCCAGGGCTCGATAGCTATGCTGTTAACCTGTTCATACGTTCCAACACGCAACAGCTCGTCAGGGAAAGAATCATTGATAGGGGTAGTAGATTTACCTGTTTGTGATTCCTCCAGTCAGGAAAGATGATCCGCTGCTAAGTACTCCGCTCCCTTCTTGTCTTTAATTTCTATGTCGAACTCTTGGAGGAGAAGGATCCATCAGATGAGACGTGGCTTCGAGTCCTGCTTGGCTAATAAATGGCGCAGGGCAGCATGATCTGTGTATACAATGGTATGTGAAAGAACCAAATACTGTCTGAACTTGTCAAAGGAGAAGACGATGGCCAGAAGCTCCTTCTCGGTAGTGGTGTAGTTCCTCTGAGCATCATTGAGTGTCTTGCTAGCAAAGTAAATAGGATGAAATATCTTCTCCTTCCTCTGACCAAGAACCGCGCCAACGGCGAAGTCACTAGCGTCGCACATAATCTCGAATGGAAGATTCCAATCTGGTCCTGTAAGGATTGGTGCGGTGGTGAGTTGAGTCTTCAAAGTCTCAAAGGCTTCAAGAGAAGCTTTATCAAATACGAAAGGAGCATCTTTCTCAAAAAGCTTGGTCATTGGAAGAGTGATCTTGGAGAAATCTTTGAAGAATCTTCGGTAGAATCCAGCATGACCGAGGAAACTTCGAACTATCTTAACTGAGGTCGGTGGTGGTAAGCTGGCGATGGTCTCGAGCTTGGCACGATCAACTTCTATACCGACCTTAGAAATCCTATGGCCCAGAACAATGCCTTTGGTAACCATGAAGTGACATTTCTCCGAACTAAGAGCTAGGTTGGTTTCCTCACAATGAGCTAGCACCTTGTCCAAATTAGCCAGGCACTTGAAAAATGAATCTCCATAGACGGAGAAGTCGTCTATGAATACCTCCACCACATTCTCTACCAGATCTCCAAATATAGCAAGCATGCATCTCAGAAAGGTAGCGGGAGCATTACATAAACCAAAAGGAATACGACGATAAGCAAACGTACCGAACGGGCAGGTGAAAGTCATCTTCTTTTGATCATCAAGCTCGATAGGTATCTGGAAGTAACCGGATATCCCGTCTAAGAAGCAGTAGTAGTCATGACCAGCCAATCGTTCAAGCATCTGATCAATGAACGACAGTGGAAAATGATCCTTCTTTGTGGCATCATTGAGTCGTTAGTAATCGATACAGACTCTCCATCTGGTAATTGTGCGAGTCGGGATGAGCTCACCCTTTGGATTAGGGATGACGGTGATTCCTCCTTTCTTCGGGATGACTTGAGTCGGATTGACCCAAGGACTGTCGGCAATAGGATAGATGATACCGGCATCTAGAAGCTTGAGTACTTCCTTCTTTACAACTTCTTGCATCAGAGGGTTAAGTCGGCGTTGTGGTTGTCTGACTGGTTTGAATTCTTCATCAACGACTATCTGATTTTTGCAGAAGGTTTCAGAGATGCCTATGATGTCTGCTAACTGGCAGGCAATAGCTCTGACATGCTTCTTGAGTAGCCTGATCAGTTGCTCTTTCTGCTTGGGAGATAGATTCGAATTGATGATGACTGGTAACTGGCAGTCGTTCCCAGAAATGCGTATTCTAGGTGGTCAGGCAGCTCCTTCAAAGTAAGTTCTGGCAGATTTTGTATGAGGTAGTAATCTGACTCGATGCTGGCTCGATGTGTGCAGGCGCAGTGATGGGTGTGAATGTCGCCTTCTGCTCGTCTAACTCATCCTGCCATAGGCGCTGCTCTGGATCTTCTAATGCATTGTCAATCCCTGAAATCAAACACAACTCTAGCGGATCACTAGATAAGGCATTAGTAACGAAGTTGGCCGAGGCCAACTCTAGGGGATCAACAGTATAACAATTATCGTCTTGAGCAACAGAGTATCCCATGCTATCTTTAATGCGGAATGCAACACTCTCCTGTCCTACACTCAAAGTTAACAGGCCTTGTTTGCAGTTAATATTTGCACCAGCAGTTGCTAAGAAAGGTCGACCTAGGATAAGTGTTCCGTCTGACTCGCGAGTATCTAGAACAACAAAATCTGCAATTATAGTAAACGGACCACAACAGACAGCTACATCTTCTATTATTCCCCTAGGTAGTTTAACAGACCTATCCGCTAACACTAGATGCAGAATAATCGGTTTTAACTGCCCTAGATTCAGCTTCTCATATAGATAAACAGGCATAACATTAATAGAAGCACCAGAATCAGCCAGACTACGATCAATTTTGATGCCATTAATAATGCACGTAATGTAAGCGCATTAATAATGCACGGTAATTTTAATGCCATATAGATAAGGACCGGGATCAGAACACTTAGCTGGGGTGGTGGCGGCTGTCGTATGGGAGATGGCACACCGAGAATAGAAGCGCATTCATTAGTAAGCGTGACAGAGTACGCCTCTCCGTTCTTCACTTTCTTCACTAGGTCTTTAAAGAACTTCCCAAGTGGTGGTATAATCTCTACAACTTCTGTCACTGGTATCTTGATCTCTGCAGTCTTAAGAATATTGTGCCACTTCTTATACTGAGTGTCATGATCCTTGGCTTTGCTCATTGCAGCCTTTGGGAAAGGGATCTGAGGTACATATGGCGCCAAGACAGGCTCAGGAGCTGTCCTGGGAGGAGGAGGAGGAGGAGCAGATGCTTCTTCTTCCTCTTCTGTGATATCCTCAATTTCTGGCATATCCATGGCAGCATTGGTATCTGGTATAACGTCAGGTTCTGGAGCCTTTGGATCAGTTGTTTGCTTGCCGCTCCTGGTGGTAATAGCTTGAGCATGTTCGCTCTTTGCACCAGAGTCTGCTTGAAATGCTGCTGGATTAAGGAGAGGATTGCTAGTAAAGAGTTTAGTCATATTGCTTATAGCATCCTCTATCCTCTGGCTCTGAGCTCTCTGTCCTTGATTGAGTGCAGCTTGAGCTTTTAATTGAATGTCGTGGTCGTCAAGTCTGCTCATAATCTGATCGAACTTCTTCTCATAGTCTATGTCTCTATTGTAGTACGGCTTTGCTTGAAACTGGTGTTGTCCTCCAATGAATCCCGGATCTCTCTGATAAGGATCTATTAACCGGTTGCTTTGGTTCCGTGGCACGTAGTTTCTGTAACCGGGGTAGCCTTTCTGATTGTTGGCGAAGCCTTGATCAATGAAGTTTATCTCTTCTGTAGACCAAACTTCTGTTGTACCGAAGTTGAGGCAGCTTCCACCGTTAAGAGCACAGGATCCACACCATCCACAGTCAGCCGAAAAGATGGTAGCTGACAGGGGATCGAGAGGAATGCCAACTGCTTGTAGATGTTTCTGAACCTCCGCTTTGATCTGCTCTGCAACACTCATCTGAATCTGACTCTTGGTTCCTTCTCTTTGCCTCTCCCAGTTTTTAGATTTTGAAGCACAGCTAGCGAAATGCAAAAGAGCATCCTGAGGAGTATGGGCGGTGCAATCTCCGCCAGCTACGGAGTTGACCCAATTTGCAGATTCTTCGCGCATACCATGAGCAAAGAATTCAGCCAGCTGTCTTTGTTCATACCCATGGTGAGGACAGTTTAAGAGAAGAGATTGGAATTCATTCCAAGTGTCACACAGGCTTGCATCTTCTCTCTGAGTGAACTTGGAGATGCGGTCCTTATAAGCAGTTGTCCTTGCGGGAGGAAAGTATTCCTGAACAAAATCTTGAGCTAATGCCTCCCAGTTAGTGTAATGACTTGGTGGTTTGCTTCCAAGCCATTGCTTAGCTGCACCTCTGAGAGAGAACGGAAAAGCTCGGAGGTATAAAGTGTTCTTGTTGAGGTTCCCAGACTTGAAGGTTTCACAGACAGCCAGAAAGTCATCTATATGTGTGCAGGGGTTATCATCTGGCTTCCCTTCGAATTGTATGTCCCTAGAGATTAGTTCTAGGAGAGGAATCTTAATCTCATAGTCAGTATCATCGTCATTAGAAAGCACGGTGATGGGGGATCGAAAGTTGGATGCACGCGGCTTACTGTAGTCCGCAACACTCTTAAGAGAAGTCATTGCGGTAAAGGAAGATGGAACGAAAGTGATACGTTTCTGTACCTGCTATGATCTGCAAGAGACAAAAACAAACACAACCGGTAAACAAACACAAAATCGAAGTGTGATGGAAATGAAATATGGAAAGGTAGAAGAATAAAATGCCAACTCTTCTTTCAACGAAATAGAAGAGTCCCCGGCAACGGCGCCAATTTGATGAGCTGCAGAATAGCGGTCAATCAAATAACTACCAAGCTGTGAAGCTAGGGTAGATGTATTCCACGGGTCTCCTCTACTTCCTTACTCAAATAGGTTGGCGATTTAAATTCAAGGTTAAAACACTTAGTGCGTGGTGTGAGTTCCACGACTTCTATACTAAAATGCAAAGAAAGGTTGAAATGAAATTAAAGCGAATAACGATTGATTGATTGACTAAGACAGAAGACAGACAACCTTAGATTTCGAATCCCCCTTAGATCACCATAGCATAGGCAATCAACAGATCAGCGGTTTCCGATTCTAGTTCATTCAGTTCTCAGACACCACCATAAGTCCTGACCCTTAGGTTTAAGACTAGCGAACGTTCGCTCTATCCGATCTAGCTACCACAATTAATTAGCCGCCCGGGTACGGTCGCCTCTCGCAATGACTTAACTAACTGGTGCAAATTCTAATGGTTTATTAGTTACTCTTGCAGTGGATTAACCCTAACCGGTTCCTACGAAAGGCACACTCCAATTATAAGGTTAATTGTTCAACTTGATGTTCTAAAGTAAGGCGAGCGTTCGCTTCTATCCTTAGCTTAACAAGAATCTAATCTAGGTGGCCAAACCAGACAAGAAACACAAAGAACAAAGAACAAGTCCAACATGAAGAAGAAACTGAATGAATTTCGAATCTAATCACCGTCGATCCGTGACCGCTTTAAAGCCGTGGGTCACTTAAGGTTCATCTAATCTAAGCTATACGAGTTTAGCTACTCATATTCAATACAGAAGAATTGAAGACAGACAAAGAATACATCTCAGGTAGGGAAAACAGAGAAGAACTGTAAAACCTAATTTCAACGACTCCTGGCAGCTTCAATCTGCTGGATCTTCAACTCCTAGCACTGGCTCTCCGAGATGGATGGATGGCGTCACGATCCGTTCCTGGCTCCTCAAACTCTATCCACTCGTTCTCTCTTTCTCTCAGTCTTCGGATTTTTCATCCCCTGTAATTGTGTGTAAATTCTCATATATCTTATTTAGCCGCTTGAGTCAGTATTTAAACCTAATCGGCGGCTGCTGCTTCTTCACTGGGATTTTCGCCAAAAATCCAAGGATATTTCGGTGAAAATATTTGCTCAAATGTCGCTTGATCCGTCTATTTCTTCTGGCTTAAATGGCATAGGGTTTTCGGCAAAAAGTCCCAAGGTTTTCGCCGAAAACTTCTTCTTGATCGGGACAGTGGATTTCTTCTTTCATTTTTGGCGAAAACCCAAGGGTATTTTCGCCGAAAATATATGTGTAAATTGGGCAGGAATTCTTTTGGGTTGAATGACTTTTCTGGTTGATTCGGGTGTGATTCCTCGGGGTTCCAGTACCTTAGACACGTCATTGGCTACCACATTTGATGGCGAACAATTCTGCTAACACGAAAATACTAGAAAACCATCAAATAGACCCGAAATGGGCCAAGGTAACACAAAAGGCATGAGATGGATCGGTTGAGTGAATATTCACTATTCTACCCTAAAAACCGTGTCTTAAGCAATGAAATGTCGCTTAAATGAGGCTGATAATCACGTCAATTCGAGTGTCATCAAAGGCCATCTTCAAGCCATAAAGCCAAGGTATGACAAGAAATATCGACTAAGGCCTTCCCTTGCAGGTAGAAAGACTCCAAGAGATGGAATGCTATTCCAGGCCATGCTGTTGGCCGAGGACATAAGTCCTAGCACCGAAGAAAAGCCTCAGCCTGCTCCTAGCCTGACCTCCAGGAGCCTTGAAGAAGAAGTCGGTCCCTTGAGTGACCCTCTAGAAGAATTTTTGGAGTACAGAAGGAAGAGAGCCCAAGAACACTTGACCCGGAGAGGAGAGCTTCCAAGGATTGACCATGAGCCGAGCCATGAGAAGAATTGAAGTCCTTGGCCCCGAAGCATGACACTTAGACCGACCCCACCCCCGGAGAGCTACCTCCGGAGCTACCTGGAGGCCTACCTGAAGCTTAAAGAAGAAGGCCCAATCAGAAATGGAAAGGGCCCAAGGAAAGGCCAGTCCCGAGTCCTAGATCGGCAGCCGGACCAATCCGAGGGATCCCATGAAGTCGGCCAAGAAGACCTGGCCTTTTGGGCGAGACCATTGCCCCTGGACCAGCCCGACACACCAGGCCCCAAAACCGCCACCCATATCAGGCGCGGCGCCCGCCCGGACAAGCCCACCGGGCCGCCGCCGCCATACCCAACCGGCCCGAGCAGCCAAATTCGGCCGAATTAGGGTTTTGACCTATTTTAGGTCTTTTATTCTGCTTTAAAGACTTCAACTATTATTTTATGTTTTATTCCTTTTTTTGTCAGATTATTTAGCGGTTTTAGGATTCTTTTTAGGAGTATTACTCTTTATTTTATTCTTATTTAGGAAGTAGTGTTTAGGGAGCAGAGCCTGTTCCCCTCAAATATATAAGGACGCCGTCGGCCACCCTTTGTAAACAACAACCTTTTTGAAATAAACAACCCCTTTACAGAACTTTGTTCTTGAAACCCTTATTGTATTTGCTTGTTGCAATATTGAAGGATCGACTTATCGTTAGAAGCATCCATCTTCTGAAGTGGCGTCATCGACTTGATATTTCTAGTTCCTAGATCTTTATAGCTAGCGGGTCAAAGTCCTCTTCCATCCCCGGTTCCAACGTTCCTCGTTGCACGATCATTAGCTTGTGATGTTTAAGGGTCGTCTGCCCACGATTGCAGCGATTCACATCACTGGTGCACCATTAGTTAAAAATAATGACTAGGGCGTGTAGGACTTGACCTAATAGTTTCTCGGCTCTCCATGGGGTCTCGGGCTGTACCGGGGCTGGTGCAGGTGCTCCGGGGCACTCCGGGTGATCGAGATAATTGGGGCACTCCAGGCGATGGGCTGATTGGGGAACTCTAGGTGATCAGGATGATCGGGGCACTCCGTGCGATCGGGCTGATGAGGGCACCCCGGGTGATCGGGGCACTCCGGGTGATCAGGCGCTAGCTGCCGGTCGGGCGCTGGGCATTGGGCACGGGGCGCCGGTCGGGTGCTGGGTGCTGGGCACTGGTCGGGCGCTGGGCGTCAGCTGGCCTGGTGCTGGCCCGATGCTAGGCTTGGTGCTGGCTCTGTGCTGGCCTGATGCTGGCTCGAGGCTGGACCAATGCTGGCCCGGGGATGGCCTGATGCTGGTCCGGGGTAGACTTGATGCTGGCCCGGGGCAGGCTTGATGCTGGTTCGAGGTAGACCTGATGTTGGCATGATGCTGGTCCGGCAGACCTGATGCTAGTCGAGGGCAGACCTGATGCTGGCCTGATGCTAGTCGGGGGCAGACCTGATGCTGGTATCGGACAGGTCTGATGCTGGTCCGGGGCGGGCCTGATGCTGGCCTGATGTTGGTCTGGGGCACGCTTGATACTGGTCCGGTGTTGGCCTGGATTTTCAGCCTCTTCTTCTTCTTCTCTGTCCATCCTTTCGATCGTGGCTTTCATCTGGGCTAGAATTTGAGAGATGGTCGGCAGGGTAACCTCCAGTAGAGCTAACTTCTTTTCGGCCATGGTTAGTAAAAACAACGAAATACAAGGGTCTCCGACTCTTTCTTCCTAAGGATATTAGGGTTCGGTTCACGAAAACCCTAGCAACGAAAGCTAATAGAATTTTTATTTTCTCTATCCCCTCTTCTTAAAAACCAACTTACAACCAAAGATAGATTAGGGCAAGGGTGGCCTTGCTTTTTGTTTTCTTTTTCTACTCTTCTTTTGTGTATTTTCTTTGATAGCTTGATCGGCCACCAGCTTTTCTATTGCCTTACAACGAAACATGAATATAAGAACTTAAAGAGATGAAGATTTTTGAAACTATTTTCTAGAATACCTGAACGAAAATAAAAGGGATATGAATCCAAGAAGAACCTGGAAACTGGGATAGATTGCGGTCCTAGTGTTGAACCTAGGCTCTGATACCAAAACAGATGTGAACCTTCGAGTTGGCTGTCCTTGACCCTCTCACCTCCTGGATGAGGAACCTTGGCTTGGCTGCTACGAAGACCCTAGCCACCGTTAGTCTTGAGAATCGGCTCTAGAATCACGTATGAAACCTAGGCGGGAAAGTACTTGGACCCGTCGGCTGTATATAGCCGGGAACCCTAAGTGTCCAGTCGATGATGCCACTTCAGCAGATGGATGCTTCTGACGATCAGTCGGCCTAGACGACATTCAATTCCATGAAAGTCAAAAAGAAGATAGCAATTCCATGCTAGAGATTTTATTGATCAAAAGTTGTGTCTTACAAAGAGGCTAGCGGGCTCTATTTATAAGTGGGGAAGGGAGAACAAGCTCTCCTTTTCCTCCTACAAAACTGACTAATAAACTAATAAAGAATTACAAATAGAGTCCTCAAAAGGACAGAAATTCGGAACTTAATTCCTACAAGGAAAAGAGTCATTCCTAAACAAAAACACTAAAATGGAAAAGCTGGAAATTCCTAAAAAACAGCTGAACAGGTTCTGGAAGATTCAGCCAAATAAATAACAAATAAAATAGGAAAATTAATCCCTCTGGCAGATCACTAGTAGACGTCATGGGCTTCAACTTTCATGCTGGGAATCAGCCCAAATTATGCCTCCAAGTAGCCCATATTCGCCAATCCTTGTCAGACTAGGAATCTGTCCAAAACCAGGAAATCCTAGTTTGATTAGGATTTCTTACTTGGATGTATTTGGCATCTCCTCTTCATTTCCCGTGTTCTTGATGTTCATCCATCCCTCCTTGGATCAGGCTCAGGTGGTGGCCTGATCTTGGCACCTAGCATTGGCTTCCGCGGATCAGCATCCGAGTCTTCCTCTTTGGTGCTCCACCCATGCTTTGCTAGGACTTGGCCGAGCTCTATCTTCTTCAGTTCTTCTCCAAATTCAGTTTCATTTGTTGGAGAGTGCTCCTAGGCCTTTAAGCTATCCATAGCAACTGCAATATTCCCAAAGGCACGAGCCAATTATTTGCTGGGCCAAAAGTGCTCCTCCGATAGGCGCTGGCATGGGCCATGTGCCTGTGGTAGGCTTAGCTTGGGGCCTTCTTCAAATCTGTCCAGGCCTTTTGAGTTATGCTCTGAGCCTTCTTCCAAGAGTATTGTAGGGATGTCTTCAGGCAGGTCTTTGCTCCGGGGGCCCGTGGGGGTTGGCATGGGGCCTAGACTTGGTGCTAGGCTCGGTCGGGGGTCCGGGTCGGGGCTCGGCATCAACATCAGCTCCTGGAGAGTCATTAGCCTGACTCTAGCTGGGGTAGGAGCTGTCCTTGGTGCTTGGCTGAGGATCAACATCCTCCCAGGTGTCTTCATGCTCTGGGGCTTTGACTCTCCTAGGCTCCATGGGTGGTCCTGGCATAGGCTTGGGCCCGGTGTTGTCTCGGCCCGACATCAGTGCTGGGGCCGGCTCGACATCAGCCATGGGGCTTGATGCTGGGGCTCCTATTATGGGGGATTTCAACGGAAATCCTCTCTAGTTCTCATCACCTGTTCCGCCAGCCCATGTTGACATCGGGAGTTTCGGGCCTGGTGCCCATGGTGGTGTGTCCACGCCGGTCTTGGTGACCAGGATCACTTCGGACAGCCACAACGCTAATTGAACCCATTGATGCAAGATGTCGTGAACAAGGAAGTCCTTAAACTCCTTGATGCTGGGATTATCTACCCTATTTCCGATAGCACTTGGGTTAGCCCAACTGAAGTCGTTCTGAAGAAGGGAGGGATCACGGTAATTCCTAACCAGAAGGGTGAGCTTATTCCCACCCGTACTATTACAGGATGGAGAATCTGCATCGACTATAGACGGCTTAACGATGCTACCAAGAAAGACCACTTCTCTTTGCCATTCATTGATCAAATGCTTGAGAGGTTAGCTGGTCACGAGTACTACTATTTCTTGGATGGAATGTCCGGGTATTTCCAAATCCCAATTGCGCTTGACGACCAAGAGAAGATGACCTTCACTTGTCCGGTTGGTACCTTTGCTTATCGTCGTATTCCCTTTGGATTGTGTAATGCTCCAGCCACTTTTCAGAGATGTATGCTTGCTATCTTCGGGGATTTGGTAGAGAACAGTTTGGAGGTGTTCATGGATGAGTTCTATATCTATGGTGATTCATTCTCCCAATGCCTAGCTAACTTGGATGAGGTACTAGCTCGATGCGAAGAGACGAATCTAGCACTAAGTTGGGAGAAATGTCACTTCATGGTAACTGAACGTATTGTTCTTGGCCATAAGGTGTCTAAACTCCGGATAAAAGTCGACCGCGCCAAGCTTGAAATAATTTATAGTCTGCCGCCACCCTCCTCTGTCAAGACGGTTCGTAGCTTCCTCGGCCATGCGGGATTCTACCGTAGATTCATCAAAGACTTCTCCAAGATAACTCTTCCGATGACTAAGCTCTTGCAGAAGGATGTTCCGTTCATTTTTGATAAAGCGTGTCTTAAAGCCTTTGAGATATTAAAGACCAAACTCATTACCACACCTATTCTCACGGCACCGGATTGGAGCCTTCCATTTGAGATCATTTGTGATGCTAGTGACTTTGCCGTTGGAGCTGTTCTAGGGAAGAGAAAGGAGAAGAGATTTCATCCCATCTACTTTGCTAGCAAGACTCTTAATGATGCTCAACGAAACTACACTACGACAGAGAAAGAGCTTCTTGCCATTGTCTTTTCATTCAAAAAGTTCAGACAGTACCTAGTGCTATCTCATACCATCGTCTACACGGGTCACACCGCTCTACGCCATCTTCTTGCAAAACAAGACTCGATGCCAAGGCTGATCCGTTGGGTCCTTCTACTCCAAGAATTCGACATTGAGATCAAGGACAAGAAAGGAGCTAAAAATGTAGCAGCTCACCACCTCTCCTACCTCGAGGAATCTCAACCAGGTAAGTGTCCTATCTCCCCCATTGATGATTCTTTCCCTGATGAGTAATCAAGAACAGGTGAATAGCATAGCCATTGATCCATGGAAATCCATCACGCTCAAACCCTAAGTAATGCAACCACGAAAGAGGAACCATGGTATGCCAAACTTGCTAATTACCTTGCGTCTGGCACCATGCCCACATAGTTGAACTACAATGCACGAAAGAATCTCACTAAGGAAGCCAAGTCCTACTTTGGGATGAGCCATTCTTATATCAAATCGGAGTGGATAGGATGATCCGAAGGTGTGTCTCCTACATCAAAGCAGCTGATATTATCCGCCATTGCCACCAAGGCCATTTCGGAGGTCATTTTGGCGGCAACCGAACTGCTAGAAAGGTACTCGAAGCAGGATTCTTCTGGCCATCTCTCTTTAGTGATTGTGATGCTTTTGCTCGTCATTGTGATGTTTGTCAGCGATCAGGTAACATCTCTAACTGTAATGAGATGCCTCAGAACATATCTTTAACTGTTGAAATTTTTTATGTTTGGGGAATTAATTTTATGGGACCTTTCACACCCTCCAACGGAAACAAGTACATTCTTGTAGCTGTTGATTATGTTTCCAAGTGGGTTGAAGCGGAAGCTTTACCCACTAACGATTCAAGAGTGGTGGGGAAGTTTCTCCAACGTCTTTTCACGCGTTTTGGCACCCCACGCTTCATCATAATTGATAGGGGCACCCACTTCCATGGACACATCGATCAAGTATGCAAGCGCTTCAGCGTCTGATGAGCCTCCCATTCCTTGGACCCGCCCCGAGCTACCCTTAACCCGAGCCAATCCAAGGCCTTCAAAGAACGGCTCAACCTATACATGAAGGCATGGAGCCAGAAGAAGCACGAGGAGGATGCTGACTGGATCACCTGATCCGGATATACCTTACTGACCAACCAAGCGACCCCGAGACAGGGCGACCAGGCGCCAGACCCGACGCCCGGGGACCCCGATCAGCACCCAGCACCGGGCCAACAAAGAACCCGAGCCTTGGCAGGGTTAGCACTGGCACTCGGCCCTATAGAAACACAGGCGTCTCGCGTAGCAGCCACCACCCCAGGAGAAAGGAAGAAATGGAAGAAATGAAGAAGTTGGAGGAGGAGGACCGAGCGGGCCGGTCGAGCAGGAACCCCGAATGCCGAGCGGCATCAGCATCAGACCCCATGGAGCCCGGCATCTAGAGCCCCGTGCGTTCCCAAGCCCGAGCACCCGACGCCGCCGCCAATTCCAAGCCCGACAACAAAGGCGGCGCCGACTTTCCTAAACCAGACCGCGCGTGAGCATCAAGCCCGACCGAATCCGCCGGATCCGCCGGTTTAGGGGTTTGCACGTTTTATTTGTTGTATTCCTTTTTAAGTGTTGGACTCGGATTTCCCTTTTAGTTTTCATTTCTTTAGGAACAATTAAGTCCTTTTTAGTATTCTAAATAGGACTCTAGGTTAATATTTTATTATTTCCGAGTTTTAGCCTAAGTAGGAAGCCGCGGGGATGTCCCGGCTCCTCTAGTATAAATAAGAGGCTTCAGCCTCATTGTAAACTCAGCCCTTTTCAGAATAAATTATAAATCAGAACTTTTGTTCTTCAATCCTTTAAGTCTTGCTCGTGCATAGCTTAGGATCGGTGTTATCAACAGAAGTATTCCCCTTCTGTCGTGGAGCCATTCTACCGGACACTTAGGGTTCTCGGTTAATCGCAACTGATGGGTCTAAGTACTATTCTGCCCCAGTACCGATGGTGAGCTTAAGCTAAGGTCCAAGACTAGCGGTGGTTAGGGTTGTCTGCCCAAAGTTGCAGTGGTTCACATCAGTTTTGGTATCAGAGCCTCGGTTCAACACGAGGAACAAATTTATCCCTGTCTTCAGGTTTGAAACCCTGGATTCATATGCTTTACTTTCAGTCTTAGAAAACCCTTGAAAAACCCTATCCGTCATTGTTTTCATGCTGTTAGAAAATCTATCTAGAAAATCTCATCTATGTTTTTTATTCTTGTCCAAAGTTTTGTGTAACAAACAGAAAAGAAAACAAAAAAAGAAAGGCAATCTGCCCTAGGGTTTCCGTTCATTGTAGGTTGATCTTAAGAAGAGGGGTAGATAGATATATTGCTTCCTTGTATCTTAAGCTAACATGACAGAAGAAGAACTAACGCTGCTCAAAGCTACCCTCCATACTATAGCTCAAATCCTGGCCCAGATGAAGGCATCGATAGACAGGATTGAGAGGGCAGTCGAAGGCAACCGAACGCCGGCCCCGGCGCCCGGCCCGAGCACTACGCCGACCCCAACATCGGTAGAGCATGCCACCAAACCTGCATTGGCTCCCCCGACCCACCCCTCTGGATCGACACCCAAAGGACCCCCAGCGCCACCCTCCGCACACCTGCCGGCCAACCTAAGCAGTTCCGCTGAAACTGCCACCGACCAACCTCCGAGCAACCCTCCGTCTAGTGGCTGATCGAACCCTGGTCCATCCCCAAATCCCGTCACCACAAGGGTCACCCGAGCCATGACCCGTGCTTTGGCGCAGGCCGGACTCTCGAGGCCCCCTACGAATCCCGGCCCGACCGAGCCCCGGCTCCCACACCTACGGCCACCCATCCCTGACTCATTATCCAGGCCCGGTGCCCTAGCAGGCTCCGACAGCCCACACCACAACCTCACCAGCACGGACTCCAATTACCACCAAAGCACCCGATCAAAGAAAGCCCCTCGATATTTCACCGTATTCCGAGGGCTCCTCAGTGCTCAAACCCTAAGCAATGAACGGGAGCATAGAGATAACCTGTTTCACACCCGATGTGTGATCCAAAATAAGGTTTGTGGCATAGTCATCGACGGCGGCAGCTGCATCAATGCTGTCAGTCAGGAACTAGTAACGGGGCTCAACCTGCACACCCAAAGGCATTCCCAACCATACAAGTTACATTGGCTTAGTAACTGCGGTGAGTTGAGGATAACCCGCCAGGCCTACGTTCCATTCAGTATTGGGAGATATATCGACCTAGTCCTGTGTGACGTTGTACCCATGGAAGCTGCCCATATATTACTTGGCCGACCATGGCAGTTTGACAGGTTTTCCAACCAAGATGGAAGAACCAATAACTACAGTCTCATTCATGAAAACACTAAGTACAAACTAAAACCTCTCTCCCCTTCGGAAATCCTACAAGACCAAATCGAGAGGAGAGTTATTCAGGAGAAAAAAGAAAGAGGACTCAAGAGAAGTGAAAAGAAAGGACAGGCGAGTGAAACCCTGAGCACGAAAATAGAGAAACCAAACCCTATTGGGGCCGTAGCTCAGGAAAACGAGAGAAAAAAAGGACTGATTACCACCCCAGAGACATCAAGCAAGCCTTAGTAGCCAGAAAACCTATGGTGGTGATCCGGTACAAAGAATGCCTTAACACTAACCCTAGTCCGACAATACCTAGTGTTATCGCCTCTCTCTTGCAGGATTACAAGGACGTCTTCCCCAAAGAAATTCCCAGCGGGTTACCACCACTTAGAGGAATTGAGCATCAAATTGATTTGGTACCCGGGGCAGCCCTACCAAACAAGGCCGCCTACCGAACCAACCCCGAGGAGATCCGGTCCCAGGTTAAAGAATTAATGGGTAAAGGCTACGTCCGAGAAAGCATGATCCCTTGTGCCGTCCCGATCATCCTAGTCCCAAAGAAGGAAGGCACTTGGAGGATGTGTGTCGATTGTAGTGCCATCAACAACATCATAGTTAAGTACCGACACCCCATCCCTAGACTAGATGATATGCTTGATGAACTACATGGATATACCATCTTTTCAAAAATAGACCTTCGATCGGGATACCACCAAATCGGAATGAAGGAAGGAGACGAATGGAAGACTGATTTTAAAACTAAAATAGGGTTATATGAATGGATGGTCATGCCCTTCGGTTTGACTAATACCCCTAGCACCTTTATGAGACTAATGAATCAAGTCCTACAGTCTTACATTGGAAAATCTGTAGTAGTATACTTCGATGACATCTTAGTTTACTCAAAAACCCTAGAAGACCACCTTGGGCACCTTAAGTCAGTCCTAGAAACCCTAAGAAAGGAACAGTTGTATGCCAACATGGCTAAATGCACTTTTTGCACCGACCACCTTGTGTTTCTTGGTTTCGTTGTTAGCTCATCAGGAATAAGGGTGGATGAGGAAAAGATCAAAGCCATCAAATCCTGGCCAACCCCACGAAGCATCACGGATGTCCGAAGTTTTCATCTGTTGGCTAGCTTCTACCGAAGGTTTGTTGATGAACCCGTCGTAGAGCGGTGATCAAATCACTACCAAGCTAGAAGCTAGGGTAGATCGTATTCCACGGGTTTTCTAATGATTGATTACTCAAATATAAAGGCAAATTACTCAGATTTAACACTTCGTGCGTGGTGTGAGTTCCACGACTTCTAATTCTAAGAAATGCACGGAAATTAAAAGTTAAAACTGAAAACAGATTGAAAGATTGGTTGATTAAACAAAGATGATAGACAAGCTTAGACTTTGAATCCCCCTTCGTTCACCAGAGCATTGCCAATCAACAGATCAGCAGATTTCAATTCTCGTTCAATCAATTCTAAGACACCACCATAACTCCTTACCCTTAGGTTTAAGATTGTGAACGTTCGCTCTATCCGATCTAGCTACCAAGATTAATTAGCTGCCCGGGTACGGTCGCCTCTTGCAACGACTTAACTAACTGGTGCAGTTACTAATGATTTTTGAGTTACTATTGCAGTGGATTAACCCTAACTGGTTCCTACAAAAGGCACACTCTAATGATTAGGTTAATTGTTCGACATGATGTTTTAAAGTAAGGCAAGCGTTCGCTTCTATCCTTAGCTTAACAAGAATCAAATCTAGGTGATCAATCCAGACAAGAAACATGAACAATGAAGAACAAATCAAACATGAAAGAGAAACTGATTAAACTTTGAATCTAATCACCGCTGATCCGTGACCGCTTTAAAGCCCTAGGTCACTTAGGGTTCATCTAGTCTAAGCTCTACGAGTTTAGCTACTCATGTTTTTCACAAAAGAATCAAAGGCAAAGATAGAGTTCAACTTGAACAGAGGAAGAACAGAAAAGGATCTGAAAAACTTAATTAAGAAGACTCCGGCAGAACTTTGATCTCCGATAATCTGCAATCCTAGCTCCGAGTTTTCGAGATGAAAGGGTGAGAATGAACGATCTCTTCCTGGCTCTTCGAACTCTAAACTATATATTGAGATATGGGCCGCCGGTTAAGTATTTATACTTAACCCTAATACCGCCAGATTTTGCCTGGAATTTTTGCCAAAAACTTCTTCTTGAAAGCTCTGCCGATTTCTTCATGAGTTTTCGCCAAAAACTCCAAGGGATTTTCGCCAAAAACTTCTTTGTAAATGGGAGCAGAATTTGGTTATACTTGATTGACTCCTTGGATTGATTCCGGTGCGATTCCTTGAGGTTCCAATGCCTTAGACACGTCCTTGGCTACTTTATTTGACGGCAAAAACCTGTGCTAACATGAAAACACTAGAAAACCATCAAATAGACCCGAAACGGGCCAAAGTAACAAAAATGGCACGAGATAGAGTATTTGAGTGAATATTCGCTAGTCTACCCTAAAAACCATGTCTTAAACAAAGAAATGTCGCTTAAATGAGGTTGATAATTGATGTGATTATTTTTAGTGCAATTTAAGTCCGTGAATAGCCTAGTGATCTCCCGTGTTTGATCTCATTTTGCTATGATTTTTACGCTTTTATGGATGTTTTATGCAAAGTGTCCTTTTGTTGCCCGGTTGCCACTTTGAGGCCAATTCCATGTCTATTGGAGGTGTTTTCATTGTATTTTCAGGCCTTGGCAGTGTAGTACTGGTGACAAGGAGCACGTAGGATCAAACGGGAGGTCAATCGGAGCTAGGACGGAGGAGATATGGACGTTGCAAAATCGAAGAAAATATGACTTTCAGCTGAAGACATTTTCAGCGAAAATATCATAAAGTTTTCGCCGAAGAAGAAGTTTTCGGTGAGATTTTCAAGTCCTCGGTCCGAAAACTCGAAGCAGACAGAAGGCCTTTGCTCTTTGACAACATTTTCGGTGAAAACATTCAAAGTTTTCGCCGAAAACTTTAGAAGGAATGCAGCAGCGTGTTTTCAAAGGCATTTTCGGCGAAAATCCTACAGAATTTTTGCCGAAAATATCAGGCAAATCCGGCGTGCTATATAAAGGTGAAAGAAGTGAGAATTTGAGGCATCAATTCATTATTCTATTTTTCAACACCATCACCGACACCTCTTCTCTCTCAATTGCCAATTCCATCATCATCCTCTCCCTCAACCACACACCAACCTCCCTCAATTGTTGATCAACTTGAAGATCTAAGTGAAGCCTTCCACCCTTTGATTGGAGCTTGAAGAGCAAAGTGAGAAGATCCTCCATGGAAGCAAGGATGATCTCCTCTCCTCAATTTCAGGTTTCCTCCATGGTTAAGCTAGGCTAAACTTAGGTTTAGTTTAGTGAGGGATGGATCAAGCTAGGATAGGTGATTGATTGTTTGGATTGATGTTCTTATAGCCATTTGTGTAAGATGATGATCCTAGACCTTGTGCTTTATAGCCATTTGAGCTTGACTTGTTCTTTTGGTATTGTTATGTCTTTCAATACATGAGAATGTTTGATTGATGTTGATCTAAGGTTGTAGGATTGTAATTGGATGATTTGAGAGATTGGATTATCAAGTTACAACCATTTTGAGCTTGTTTTCCTTGTTATCATTTTATCAAACACTTGGTGTGCATTTAGTTTTCTTTCATTTGAAGGTTGAAAGACCCTTGTGATTGCTAGACTAGTGTTATATGATTGACATGAGAGTGTCTTGCATCATTACCTTGTGCTAGATGATTGTTAGCATAGAATTCAAGTTCCAAGCATTTCATTGAGCTAGTTTAAAGCATTCCATTCCCTTTGTTCACATAGCGAGAGCATGGTGCATTTGGTCTAGGAATAGAGAGTCAATTGTGCAAGAGTTCGTTGATTCTACTTGAGTGATATGCATGGTCATTAATTACACATCGTTGTTTGAGATTCAATCCAGCTTTCATGAACCTTGAGCTTGAAGAAACCCCTTGCTAGACTAAACTCCTTTCTCTTGTTTGATCCTCAATTCCTCTTATCAATTTTACCTTGCTTGTTTATGCTTTTTAGCTTGTTTTCTTTCAAACCAAATCTCAACTCAAAATGTATGGACCGTTCACGAACCTTGTGAGTATTAGCCTATGAGAGGGCCTTGAGGAATACGACCTTGATAAATTACTTATCAAGTTTTTGGCGCCGTTGCCGGGGAACTTTCTCAATCCTTTGAAAGCATTTAGTAGTGGACCTTTCTATTCACTTCCTTCCGTTTTAGTTTTGCTTCTTTGTTATTTCTTTTTGTGGTGTTGTTATCCTGCATTGTTGTACTACTTGGTTGTGTTTGTTGTGCGTGTTTGTAGGTCCCTTATCCACCTATCTAGTTCATGGGAGCAAGGTTGCAAGTAAGATGAACTCGTGGAATGGAGGTAATGGTTATGGTACCTATCAAGGGTGGAATCCATCTCCTAACCCATATTATGGTCATCCCACTTCATCCAACTACTACCAAGGAACTTGTGAGGGAGATAGCCAATGGTGGGGTCAAGAACAACAAGCTTCAACACCCATGTGGAACGAGCAATGTCCCTATCCATCTCCACCCTACCATCAAGTCTTGCCGGAGTATTATCAAGAGGATTTCACAGGTCATGAACAACATTCTCCACCACCTTCTATGCTAGAGGAGCTCTTGAAAATGGTGAAGGAAAGTGAGCGTCCTCGAGAGGAGTTCGTAAGCTATGAGGAACCTCCTCCACCTCTTTCCACACTTGAGGAAGCTTTGAAGATTGCAGAAGATAATGCGAACCAACTCAATCGTTTAGCTCAAGGCGTGACACTCATCAAGGAAGCTCTAGAGGAGGAACAACACTGTCCAGCTCCCCCCACAATTGAGGAGATGTTGCAAATTGCTGAAGATAATGCGGCTCGGTTGGATCGTTCAACGCAAAGTATGAAGCTCATCTCCGACATCCTTGAACCGGAAGTGCTTAGCATGAAAGAAGAAGAAGGTGAGTCTCCCCAAGAAGAGTTCATGATCCATGAGAAACCTCTTCCACCTCCTTTCATGCTAGAGATTTTACGAATGGCGGAGGATAATGCAAACCGAGTTAACCACTTATCCCAAAGCATAGAGCTCGTCACGAAGATTCTTGAGAATGAACGACATCCCAATCATGTGGAGTATGTTTATGATGATGAAGATGACACTTGTTGGTAATGGAAGAAGAGTTGGTAATGGAGGAGATTGAGGAACATGTTCTTCCCATGGAGACACCATATGACAATGATGTGAGGATAGAAGAATCAAGGAGACTTGATGATGATGACCCTTTAGAGGAGGTGAGAGATGTTTTGAAGATTCTTCAAGAAGAGGTGGCACCGAGGGTGGAGCACGAAAGTGAACAACACCACCCTATTGAGGTTCCACCAAAGGTTGTGAGTACTCTTCGATCTTCTTGCTTGATCATGAAGTACTTGTGTCAAGAGACGGACACAAGCTTCATAACCTCCCTTAAGGTAACTATGGAAGTGGAGCCACCTCTACTTGAACCGGAAGACTCCTTGAGTGGTATCACCAACGTGGGGACGACGGAGCTTGATGGTACTCCCCTTCCATACATTCTTCCTCAAACTCCTAAACTCAATGGTAGAAGGCCATGTCAAGGTAACAATTGGAACTCAAGCTTAGCTCATTGGTCATTCTACCATTTGCTTCTATCGCTACTTGGAGCTCAACTCTCATCATGGAAGAAGCTACTTGACTTGAAGGAGGTGCTAAGATCGACACCATAACGCAGGTATCGTCGAGCTTAAGACGGTAACCAAGCGCTTCTTGGGAGGCACCCCATGTTATCTTTACTTTTTCGCTTTTAATTCTTGTTTGAGGTTTTTGTGTTGTTTTAGCTTTTTGAATAAGGTTTGACAAGCATTTTGGATCACTCTTTACCAAGGATCATCGTGGAACTCTTTCACCTCTATTACCTCCTATGCTCCTCTCTACCAACGCGGTAACTTCGTTCCACCTTACCCTCTCTCTCTTGATCATTGAGGACAATGCTCATGTTAGTCGTAGGGGAGTTTGAGGTTTGGTGTGATTATTTGTGGTAGAGATATAATCCTATGCTTTGCTTGATTTGCATGATCTTAATTGTTTCCAAATTCCTCTATTGTAGAATCGTTCGGTTCTTGATTTTTGGTGTTTAATTGACTTCAAGATTTCATAATGACGTTTAGACTGTTCCACTTAGAACCTATAACCAGCATGTTAGCATTAATATCAAATGAGTATAGACCAGAACAGAGATTTTATCACTCTTGTGTGTTGGTTGATTGGTTTGATACGTGTTTTTGTACCACTCGATAACACCGGCCTAAGATGATAAAGGCACCCTATTCCATGCTTTTCATCACCCTTTTTGATCCTTCGTGATTGTGGCTTGAGATTAGACGAAATCCAATTCGAAATCTTGTGTGCAAGTTGTAAGGGGCTAAGGATCAAGTGGCTAAATTGTGAAGAAAAGAAAAAAAATGCTCAAAAGAAAAGCTAGGCAAGCTCGGCACCTAAGTGAAGTGTCGAGTTGAGCACTAGCAAAAGGGCAAAGGCTGTGAGCTAGGCAGGTTCAACACCTAAGTGAAGTATTGAATCGAGCACTAGTATGCAGTAAGAAAAAAAGAAAAAAAAAGAAGGAAAAAAATGGAAATGAAAAGAAAAGAAAAGAAAGAAAAAGAGTTCTCAAATGTAGCCCTTGATCCTAGCCAGAGTTTGTAAAGTGCGGATCTAGAAGCGGATGAAGTCGAGTTGATAGCCACATCATAATCACTCACCACTTTCAAATTCCTTTTCCCGAGTTCAAGTCCTTTTAATTAGAGTTGGTGTTGTCGTGGTCGGTTTTTGTTGTGTCCCAATCAACCACTACTTGTAGTGTGCAGAAAATAGTGAGGTCTAGATTTGTTTGGTTGATGTTCTTGCATGTGTAGGTTGAGTTTGTTCGTGGAACAGTTTAAGCCGAATTGTTATTGCTTGAATTTCAATGGAACCGATCTTGTCATTTGTGAACTTGGATGTTTTCTAGTTCATTTGCTTGAGGACAAGCAAAGCTTAGTCGTAGGGGAATTTGATGTGACTATATTTGGTTCATTTTAAGCCTTCAATTAGCCTATGAAATGCCCGTGTTTGATCCTTAAATGCCATGCCTTATATGCTTTTATTGAAGTTTTGTGCTAAGTGTCCTTTTGTTGCCCGGTTGCCACTTTGAGGCCAATTCCATGTCTATTGGAGCTGTTTTCTTTGTATTTTCAGGTCTTGGCATTAAAGTACCGGTGACAAGGAGCACGTGGGATCAAATGGGAGGTCGATCGGAGCTAGGACGGAGGAGATACGGCCGATGCAAGATTGGAGAAAATGTACTTTCAGCTGAAGGAATTTTCGGCGAGAACCTAGAGTTCTCGGACCGAAAATTCTAAGCAGAAGGCGGAGGCTTGGTTTATGAAGATATTTTCGGCGAAAACAGCTAAGAGTTTTCGCCGAAAATATTAGAAGAAATGCCCAGCCATTTTCAAAGACATTTTCGGCAAAAATATTACATCATTTTCGCCAAAAATTATGGTGTTGTCCGGTGCACTATATAAAGAGGAAGGAGGCGAATTAAAAGGGGCAACTCATAATATTTACACACTCGCCGATCATTCCTATTTCCTCTCAACTTCACAAACCCTTTTCTCCTCATCAATCAATCCATCATCAACCTTAGAGCAAGGTGCAAATTGGAGTAAGGAGCTTGGATTGAAGCCCACAACCTTGGGGAGAGGAGCTTGCAAAAAGAGGATTGCCATGGAACCCTTGGTGACCATCTCTCTTTCTTTCTCTTCTGTACCCTTGGCCATGTGTGGCTGATATCCTAGGTTTTCTTGGATTGATAGATGGTTGTGCTAGGATAGAGGTGAATTGTACAAACATGCTATGATTGTTCTTGGATTGTATGAGGATGGTCTCTATGACTTGTTGTTAATTCCATTGATGGCTATGGCTTGATTGGTCTATTATTTGTGATGTAATGCATGAGAGTGCTTAGATTACATGGATTGTAGGTCTAGGGATTGAAGGGAGTGTGTTCTAAGAGATTAGATCATCTCAATTCAACCATGGTTGCATGATTTCTCACTTGTGCATTTTATCGAACACTTGGTGTGCATTAGGGTTTTCATTCAATTGAACTTTGATTAGTCTTTGGATGATTCTCTTAGTGTCAGGACATTGACATGAGAGTGTGGTGTCTAGCCTAGTGGTCATAGAGTCATAGGAGAGGGTTTTGTAGCTTGGCATTTCATCAAACACCTTTAATGCATCCTTAGTCACTTAGCTTGAGAGCGAGAGCCTAGGTTGAGTGGTTATAGGATAGGGATTTGGTGCGACCAGAGTGCATTGAGTCTATAGAAGTGAAATGCATGGTCATTCGATTGCATCCTCGATCATGTTTGGCTTGTTTGTGCATTTATACCTCTTGAGCATGATGAAGCTATCTTTCCAAGTTAACCTCCTTTACCTTTGATTTGCACACCTTTTATGCTATTTGGTTTAAGTTCTCCTAGGTTCAATTTTCCAAATAAACTCATAGGCATAACATTGACAGACGCGCCTAGGTCAACCAAACTACGTTCTATCTCAACATCATTGATAACTAGAGGAAGCGTGAAAGAACCAGGATCAGAACACTTAGCTGGATATGGCGATGAAGGTTTCTTGCTACGAGCGGCAGGATATCCTTCTTTACCTCCCCACATGCCAGTCTCAATCCGTGCGTTTGGCAGCAATGCTCTTGGAAAAGGAGGCTTCACGTAGTACGGAGCAAGAGGAGGATCATACTCCTTAGGTGCTTCCTTCTTCTCTAGAGCTTCATCGGTCCTGCATAAATTAGAAGAAGCATTAGTAGATGAGTATGACGGTTCTTGAACGGATACCATCTTAGCTTTCTCCTTTCTCGGATTTGGCTCGGTTTGGCTCAGAAGTTGGCCAAATGGTCGACCAGATGCTAGCATGCTACAAATCTGGTTCACAGCCTACTCAATTCTTTGACCGGATGTGATCTGTTCTTGGTTGAGAAGAGCTTGGGCTTTGAACTGACTGTCATGATCGTCAAGTCTGGGGATGATCTGACTAAGCTTCTTGTCCAGTTCACTGACGTTGTTTACCCTCTGATGTTGCTGCCCTGTGTAGGTATTGTTCAGGTATTGATTATGGCGATTGCCAGGAGCAGTTCCATAGTTACCCGGATTGCGGTGCTGATGAACGCTGCAGTAGAGTAGGTTTAGCAAATAACTACCAAGCTTAGTAAGCTAGGGTAAATCATATTCCACGGGTCTTCTAATGATCGTTTACTCAAAGAAGCTGGAAAGTTATTCAAGTTTAAACACTTCGTGCGTGGTGTGAGTTCCATGACTTCTAATTCTAAGAAATGCACGGAAATTAAAAAATGAAACTGAAAACAGATTGAAAGATTGGTTGATTAAGACAAAGATGACAAACAAGCTTAGACTTTGAATCCCCCTTCGTTCACCAGAGCATTGGCAATCAACAGATCAGCAGATTTCGATTCTCGTTCAATCAATTCTAAGACACCACCATAACTCCTTACCCTTAGGTTGAAGACTAGCAAACGTTCGCTCTATCTGATCTAGCTACCCAGATTAATTAGCCGCCCGGGTACGGTCGCCTCTCGCAATGACTTATGAGTTACTCTTGCAGTGGATTAACCCTAATTGGTTCCTACGAAAGGCACACTCCAATGATTAGGTTAATTGTTTGATTTGATGTTTTAAAGTAAGGCGAGCGTTCGCTTCTATCCTTAGCTTAACAAGAATCTAATCTAGGTGATCAATCCAGAAAAGAAACATGAACAATGAAGAACAAATCAAACATGAAAGAGAAACTGATTGAACTTTGAATTTAATCACCGCCGATCCGTGACCGCTTTAAAGCCCTGGGTCACTTAGGGTTCATCTAGTCTAAGCTCTAAGAGTTTAGCTACTCATGTTTTTTCACAAAAGAATCAAAGACAAAGATAGAGTTCATTTTGAACAGAGGAAGAACAGAAAAGAATCTGAAAAAACTAATTAAGATGACTCCGGCAGAACTTCGATCTTCCGGTAAACTGCAATCCTAGCTCCGAGTCTTCGAGATGAAATGGATGGCGTCACGATCTCTTCCTTGCTCTTCGAACTCTAACTCTCTCCTCTAAAACTCAGGAGAATTCTAAAGTATTTGGTATTAGTTGGTAATTCTGATTCTCCAAAGTATCTCCCCTTTTATTTGGGCCGCCGGTAAAGTATTTATACTTAACCCTAATACCGCCGGGTTTTCTCTAGGATTTTCGCCGAAAATGTGAAGAGATTTCGGCCAAAATGTCTTTGTAAAATGCCTGATCGCCGGTTGAATTCTCCTGTGATTTTTGGACACCGGGTTCTCGGCGAAAACTTGGAGTTTTCATCGAAAACTCTCTTTGTTTGAGCTCAGTCGATTTGTTCATGGATTTTTGCTGAAAACCTTGGGTATTTTTGGCGAAAACTTCAGTGTAAAATGGGGCAGAATTTGGCTCGACTCGATTGGCTCCTTGGATCGATTCCGGTGCGATTCCTCGAGGTTCCAACGTCTTAGACACGTCCTTGGCTACTTATTTGACGGCAAAAACCAATGCTAACATAAAAACACTAGAAAACCATCAAATAGACCCGAAACGGGCCAAAGTAACACAAATAGCACGAGATATAGTAATTGATTGAATATTCGCTATTCTACCTAAAAACCATGTCTTAAGCAAGGAAATTTCGCTTAAATTAGGCTGATAATCACGTCAATTCGAGTGTCATCAAAATACCCCACAGTTAAGCTTTTGCTTGTCCCCAAACAAACTGAATAGAAACGCTCATGTTCACAAATGATAAGATCGATTAAATTGGAGCTCAATCAAACACAATGAATTATTAGACAGATAATTTCTAGAACAAGAAACCTAACATGCATACTGATCAGCCAAACATCCTGGTCTCACTAATAACTGCACACGACAAGTAGTGGCAACCAATTATGCACGAATTTGACCTGACCGACTAGACTCCTCACACAGGAAATTTTTAGTAAATGGGGAACTCTCACTCTCAGTGTTTAAGGATGTGTTTCTGCTCTCATCATTTTCTGTTACTGAATTTCGTCATAAGTTTGCAATTCGACCACATCTCCACCACTGTGACAACACGAGTAACTAGTCAAGAAGGACTTCCCTGCTAGGACTGTAACGAATTCTACACTACAAGGGTTTATGATGCGATGGATGTTGGGAATGTATGATGATGGCTTGGGTGCGGTGTAGCTTTCGACTAACTTCCCTCGAATCTAGCCTATGGCTCCCTACCGTCTAACCAGATACGGGTGGAATAGTGAACTCTCGTCCTATGATACCCTCAAGCAACCTAGCACTTTATTTCTTTATATTTTTTTTCTTTCTTTTTGACTTTTCTTTTGACTTCGTTCTTCCATCTGTAGGGAGAAGAATGTTTTATTGAACTAAACTTGAAACTTTTCTGATTTTTTTACTTTTTTTCTAGATTTTCTTTTATTTCTCTTCTTTTTTTTTCTTTTGTGCCGATTCTTTCTTTTAGTTGCTAGAGGGGTTTGCACGTTCGGACATAATAGCTAAGACCACCTGTTTAATGGCTATAGGCAGGTTACCACAAATCGACTTCCGGTAGGTCAATCTAGAACTACAACCACAGGGGATCAACGGGGATTAAAAGAATGGGAAATGGCTGTAATGTATTATCGAACCGAAAGAACAGGCCAAACTCAAGGGTTTAAACCTAATGGATTTATCATTTGGTAGGCTATCTGGCTTAATAGCTGAATCTAGGTGCCCCTATGATTCTAGAACTCGTGTCATCGTGTGGTCTTGAGTAGGTCTCATGCAAATTCTAACTCATTCAAGCAAACTAAAAATCACTCGAAAAGAATTGAAATTCCAAGTTACGTGCAATGGATCAAAAGCTCACAGTTGGTTTGCTAGTCGAATTCGGTCATTTTCATGCAATCAAGGCTACAAACTACAAGTGTGATTTTAAAAATTCTGTTCTGACCAGGCAATTCAGCAGCAAAGTAAACACGTTGGTTCTCAAGTTCTAGGTTAAGCAGTCTAAGCATCATTATGAAGGATTGAACAACAACTTAACATCAAAAATCAAGAACTGAGCCATTCTAATGCTAGAGAGACTGGAAAGGAATCACGAGGCACACAAAATCGGACTGTGTGCTCACAGGCCTAAATCTACATTTCAGAGTGAAGTAGAAGAACCTGGACCGAGATGGTTGGCATAGGGGATGAGCACGGATCCTCGGAGTAGAGGGAGTCTACCAAAGCGAAGCAAAGGGAATCTACCGATTGGCTGCAAAACAAAAACAAAAGAGACATAAAAAGGAAACTGGGACAAGTGTCCCGGGTCCACACTGAAAAAAGTTGGATCGAAATCTGAAAAGAAGAAATAAAAAGAAAGGACAAGGAAAATGACACCACCCGATCATAGCTGGTCAGGGGCGTCGGGGTGTGGGAAGTGACGGAAATCGCCGAGCTGACGTTGCCTCGCCAGCTATGCCTCATACCGCTCGTCAGCGCGGTGCATGTGCTGCTGCATAATAGTCCATCTCACCTCTTGAGCGGCGTTGTCAGTGATGCGCCACTCCTGGAGACGCTGATATAGCTCTCCAACATCCACGGGGTGCGGTCGGTGCTGCTGGTGAGGCGCTTGGTATGGCATTGGAATGGGCGGTGGCGACTAGCTTGCATAGCCTGCCTGATGCTGTGGCGAGGGTATATGATCATGGTATCTCGCCTCTGGCTGGGGCTGCTGCTCCTCAGCATTATCTTCTTCCTCCGACTCTTCCATATGCTGAAGGGGAGGATCTGCTGCTACCTGGGGGTTGAGGTCCAGTTCGAGGTCGTACTCGACTGCCAAATCACCTCCGACGGTCCGTACTCTGCGTCGTGGGATGTTCATGCCATATTCTTGGCTGAGACCGAAGGAGATGATGAGTCGGCCGACAAAGTTGGCTCCAAGGAGTGAGCGAGGTGGCCTCGACCTCTGAGTCTTCTGGCGGAATAAGCGTTCAAGCATCCATCCGGGATGAAGAGGATAACTCTCCCAGATGGCGTGGTGAAGAAGAAGCTCCTCTCGGCTGATATGGTGGCGGTCATTCTCTGGAGCATACAAAAGAGAACGACGCCAAACCATGTGAATGAATTTATAGAGAGGATGAGAGAAGACTTAACTGAATTATGCTTCGTGGTCTGATTGCCGGGCACTCCAGTTATGTGGCTCCAGAGCACATCATACTCCTCTCCGTCGCCATCATTGTTCTCCCATCCGAGGTGATGACCCTCGTAGTGCTCGCGAGGTATACCTAGATAAGCTGCAAACTCATCATAGGTGAGTATCCTGTGCACCCCGCCCAGATAGAAGGTGACGACCTTCTTGTGCTGCCTCCTCTTGTGCTCGTCCAGATTGAACGTCACCCAAAACTCCTGGAGAGCGACGTCTGGGAAGTCAGCGGCTAATGTGGTCAGCTCCAGCAGGCCAGCATGCGTTAGTGCATCGAGCACGTTCCGGTGCCAGTCCTCATCGTGATCGAAAAGTGACTCCATAGATAGTGGGCGAACACCAGCTCCAGGAACATGATCGAGCCGTTGGTAGCGCTCGAAGTAGTACTGGGGTAGGCGAGCAACAGTGCGATGGTACCCCCACACAGCCAGGGAAAGCTGGTGTAGGGCCCTGGACGGCGGGTGTGACGGGAGCGGGAACTCGGGAGCTGGAGGCGGTATCAAGTCTCTGCTTGGTCCTGCGCTAATGAGTTACATTCCTAAGCAAGAAAACAAACCAGATTAGTCAAACTAAAACCCTACCCCACACTTAGTAGAAAAACTCAATTTCACAAAGAAACGAGGAAAACCGAGTGGGGGTAAGCAAAGCAGATTAACCGGTAATCACAAACAATTAAAACACATGCTTAGGAACAGCCAGGATGGAATCATCATAATCAAAGTTTGGAAGTCAAACCAACATTCAAAAAGTCAACAAAACAACACATTGAACCCTAATCATGGCAATACTAGCACAAAGTGGGGAATGACGGCATAGTGAATAACTCAGAAGGCAAGCACAATAATACGAACGTGAATGAACACATATGGCAACCAAATGAACATAGAGAGGTCAAGGTCAAACCGACATTTCTCATAAAGTCAACACCGCAAAGAATAGGTCTTAAGCATAGCAACACACGAACAATTGGTATTATAATTCAGTACAATACTCCCTAAGCATGCTAGATCAGTCCAAAGAGTTCAGCTAACCTAGTTCACACGAAATCAGTCGGCATGCAAATCGAGGCAAACTGAAAAGTCAACCGACAGTCAACCTCGACGTAATTCAGCATTCAACATGTCAAAAGACTCGGAATGAAAAGTTCTACAACTTACCTTCAAGCCATGGGTGCTGAAAATGAACGGAGAGAGAGAAATCAGAGAAAAACTCGAAAAACTAGGGTTTGGGTGAACTAGAGCTCTAGAGCTCCGATTCGGACGATCTACGTCTCAAAATGATAGGCTAATGAAAGTGGGTAGGGCGACGGCGGTCAACGACAGCGGCGACGAACGGTTAGGTCGGCGGCGTCGAAAGGATGGGGCAGTCGGTGATGGGTTTTCAAAATAGGGGAGGTTTTCTGAATTTTCAAAATTGAAAGAAGAGGAGAGAGAGGGTGAGTGACCGGATTTAAAAGGGAAAAGTTATTGATTTTCAGTCAAGTTTTTGGCGAAAATATGTGCAATTTTTCACCGAAAACTCAAGGCAAAATGGTCTGCGGGTTTTCAAAAACATTTTCGCCGAAAACTTCAATGAGTTTTCATCGAAAACTCTAGTTAAAATTGTTTGGAAAACACAGTGGGATTTCAAAGGAAGTTTTCACCAAAAATATGGGGCATTTTCGCCGAAAATATTGACCTGTACGATTGAAAATATTTTCGCAATCCCGGCAAACTTCCGAAAATCACAGTTAAATCCACAAAAATCGGAACAACCTCAAAAAACTTGCGAAAGACAATATGACACACAGAATACACACGAAAAATAAGAAATCAAACAAACTGACACTTTTGGCTCCCCCGAACCGACTCTAAAACACTAAGGTTGACACAAATGAAAAACTGACTCCAGCCGTGGGTTGCCTCCCACGAAGCGCTCTTTTATTAACGTCCTTGAGCTGGACGATACCTGGATGGTATTAGGAGACATCCTAACTCAGGTTCTCCTTAATGCTAGCATCAGAGTTCATGAAGTAGAGCTTCGGGGTATCTCCGTTAAGCATAAATTTCTTCCCATTAGCGTGTATGAGCTTGGTACATTCATCGGGAAGGTACTCAGTGATCTTGAACGGACCAAAGAGCTCTGTCAAGGGATCATCTTCTACGAGGAAGATGGTGGAAAGGATGAGAATGATTGGCTTCATCTTTTCTTTATCCTCCGGCTTTGTATCACCAGGATCGGTGATCGTAGGTATTTCCTTAGGAGATGCTTTCGGCTTCTCCTTCAATACTTGTTCCGGCGCCGGCATCTCAGAACGAATTGGCGGTGTAACTGGCTCGGATGAAGGTGGCGGCACAACTGGTCCCCAGACCATTTGAGTCTTCGTCTTCTTGTTCTTCCCCCGGGGCCTGCTAGGTTTCTTGCTTGGCGGTGAAGAAGAGGCTTTCAGTTCCTTCTTCTTTGGTGGCTTCTGCTTCATAACCTATTCAACATCTGCAGCAACAACTGATCTAGAAACACTGGAAGAGACATCAGTAACGGAGTTGACCGGAGTCAACTCCATAGTTTCAATAGCTAAACAGTGAGATTCTTCATTCCTAGGTGCATATTTCATACCGTCCTTAAGACGGAATGTTATCGTTTCCTTACCAACCCTCAAAGTCAAAGAACCATTCAGAACATTGATTTGCATTCCGGATGTCGCCATGAAAGGTCGACCTATAAGAATGGTAGAATCCTCTTCACTAGTATCGATGATCACATAGTCAGCTAAGAACGTGAAAGGACCACATTTAGTAACAACGTCTTTTATCTCTCCTCTAGGGGTTTTCAACGATCTATCAACAAAGACAAGTTGTATGCTAGTTGGTTTAAGTTCTCCTAGATTCAATTTCTCATACAGACTCATAGGCATAACATTAACAGACGCACCCAGATCAACCAAACAACGTTCTATCTCAGTATCATTAATGACAAGGGGTGAAGTGAAAGAACCAGGATCAGAGCACTTAGCTGGATATGGAGAGGAAGATTTCTTGCTACAGAAAGAAGGATATCCTTCTTTGTTTCCCTTCATGCCAGTCTTGATCCTTTCATTTGGTAGCAATGCTCTTGGAAAAGGAGGCTTCACATAGTACGGAGCAAGAGGAGGATCATACTCCTTAGGTGCCACTTTCTGTGCTTCCTTCTTCTCTGGAGTTTCAGGGATCCTGCATAAATTAGAAGAAGCATTAGTAGATGAGCTTGTAAAATCTTGAACAGTTACCATCTTGGCTTGCTCCTTTCTCAGATTTGGCTCTGTCTGGCTCAGAAGTTGGCCAAATGGTCGACCAGATGCTAGCATGCTCGATATGTGGTTTACTGCCAGCTCAATTCTTTGACCGAATGCGATTTGTTCTTGATTAAGAAGAGCTTGAGCCTTGAACTGACTGTCGTGATCGTCAAGTCTGGTAATGATCTGACTGAGCTTCTTGTCAAGATCACTGACGTTGTTCTCCCTCTGATGTTGCTGTCCTGTGTAGGTATTATTCAAATATTGATTCTGGCGATTGCCAGGAGCAGTTCCATAGTTACCCAGATTGCGATGCGGCGGGTGATAGACACCTGCCTACTTATGGTTCGGCTTCTGATCCTGAGCTGGACCAACTGGTTGGTTATTCTAGTTTTGGTTATGGTTGGCGCCAGTATTGTAGGGAGGTCTCTCTTGATAATTCCCTTGCGGCCTGAAGTTGCGGTAGCCAACATAACCATTCTGATTGTTGTTGAAGCCTTGTTGAACAAAATTGACTTCTTCGGCGACCAGACTTCTGTCTTACCAAAATTCTAGCATCGACCTCCAGTATGCGTACAAGCTCCACACCATTCGCAATCAGCAACATAGACAGAAGCTGCTGGCGGCTTGATTGGTGTGGTAGACTTCTTCAAATGCTTCTCTACTTCTGCCTTGATAGTAGCTTCGAGATCGAGCTTGGTCCTTGATTCTTCAGATTGTCATTCCCAGTTCCTTGACTTGGAGGCACAGTTCGCGAAATGAAGAAGAGCAGCTTCAGGTGTAAGCGTAGTGCAATCCCCTTCAGCTAGGGAATTGACCCACTTGGCAGATTCTTCTCGAAGACCTCGAGCAAAGATTTCATCCATGGTAGGAGGTGGAGGAGGTGAAAGTGACTCGGTGTATGAAGCGGATGAAGATGACGGTGAAGATGAAGATGAGGAACTCTCCTTCAGTTCCTCGATCTTGATTGGAGTGACGGTTGGAAGTGGATTGATTCTGCCTCTCCTTGGAATTTGTGATTGTCGAGGTGGAGCAGAACTGCCTGGTCTCTCTATGCTCTTAGCCTTGTCGGTTTGAGAGCGAGTCCAAGGGCGGCGATGCATACACCTGTGAACAACCTACAAATAACAGAAACAAACCAAAACCAGTGTAAAATCGAAGTGGATGGAAAAATGAAAGATGGAAGGTAGAAGAATAAAATGCCAGTTCTTCTTTCGAACAATCAAAAGAAGTCCCCGGCAACGGCGCCAATTTGATGAACGCTGCAGTAGAGCAAGTTTAGCAAATAACTACCAAGTTTAGAAAGCTAGGGTAGATCGTATTCCACGGGTCTTCTAATGACTGTTTACTCAAAGAAGCTGGAATGTTTTTCAAGTTTAAACACTTCGTGCGTGGTGTGAGTTCCACGACTTCTAATTCTAAGAAATGCACGGAAATTAAAAAATGAAACTGAAAACAGATTGAAAGATTGGTTGATTAAGACAAAGATGACAAACAAGCTTAGACTTTTTATCCCCCTTCGTTCACCAGAGCATTGGCAATCAACAGATCAGCGGATTTTGATTCTCGTTCAATCAATTCTAAGACACCACCATAACTCCTTACCCTTAGGTTTAAGACTGACGAACGTTCGCTCTATCCAATCTAGCTACCAAGATTAATTAGCCGCCCGGGTACGGTCGCCTCTCGCAACGACTTAACTTAATTGGTGCAAATACTAATGATTTATGAGTTACTCTTGCAGTGGATTAACCCTAATTGGTTCCTACGAAAGGCACACTCCAATGATTAGGTTAATTGTTCGATTTGATGTTTTAAAGTAAGGCGAGCGTTCACTTCTATCCTTAGCTTAACAAGAATCTAATCTAGGTGATCAATCCAGAAAAGAAACATGAACAATGAAGAACAAATCAAACATGAAAGAGAAACTGATTGAACTTTGAATCTAATCACCGCCAATCCGTGACCGCTTTAAAGCCCTGGTTCACTTAGGGTTCATCTAGTCTAAGCTCTACGAGTTTAGCTACTCATGTTTTTCACAAAAGAATCAAAGATAAAGATAGAGTTCATCATACAGAGGAAGAACAGAAAAGGATCTGAAAAACCTAATTAAGACGACTCCGACAGAACTTCGATCTTCCAGTAAACTGCAATCCTAGCTCCGAGTCTTTGAGATGAAAGGGATGGCGTCACAATCTCTTCCTCGCTCTTCGAACTCTAACTCTCTCCTCTAAAACTCGGGAGAATTCTGAAGTATTTGGTATTAGTTGGTAATTCTGATTCTCCAAAGTAGTCTCCAAAGTATCTCCCCTTTTATTTGGGCCGCCGGTTAAGTATTTATACTTAACCCTAATACAGCCGATTTTTCTCTAAGATTTTTGTCGAAAATGTGAAGAGATTTTCGGCAAAAATGTCTTTGCAAAATGCCTGATCACCGGTTGAATTCTCCTGTGATTTTCGGACGCCAGGTTCTCAGCGAAAACTTAGAGTTTTCGCCGAAAACTCTCTTTGGTTGAGCTCAATCGATTTGTGCATGGATTTTCGCCGAAAACCTTGGGTATTTTCGGCGAAAACTTCAGTGTAAAACGGGGCAGAATTTTGCTCGACTCGATTGGCTCCTTGGATCGATTCCGGTGCGATTCCTGAGGTTCCAACGTCTTAGACACGTCCTTGGCTACTTATTTGACGGCAAAAACCTGTGCTAACATAGAAACACTAGAAAACCATCAAATAGACCCGAAATGGGCCAAAGTAACACAAATGGCACGAGATAGAGCAATTGATTGAATATTCGCTATTCTACCCTAAAAACCATGTCTTAAGCAAGGAAATGTCGCTTAAATGAGGCTGATAATCACGTCAATTCGAGTGTCGTCATTCGCTCTATCCGATCTAGCTACCAAGATTAATTAGCCACCCGGGTACGGTCGCCTCTCATAACGACTTAAATAACTGGTGCAATTACTAACGATTTATGAGTTACTCTTGCAGTGGATTAACCCTAACTGGTTCCTACGAAAGGCACACTCCAATGATTAGGTTAATTGTTCGACTTGATGTTTTAAAGTAAGGCGATCGTTCGCTTCTATCCTTAGGTGTTGGACCTGCCTAGCTCACAGTATTATTGCCCATGCTAGTGCTCAACCTGAACACTTCACTTAGGTGTCGGGCTTGCCTAGCTTTATTTTCAGCACTTTAAAGAACTTAGCATTGATTCGAACAACTCAGTTTACTTGATTTAACCATTTAGCCGTTTGATCCTAGCTAGTTATAACTTTTTACACAAGATTTCAAATTGGATTTCCGTCTAATCTCAAGCCACAATCACAGGTGAACAAATATGGAGTGAAAACATGGGAGAAGCTAGCATTTATCATCTTAGAATGGTGTTATCGAGCTTTGTTATTAACAAGTCAATCAGTTTAATTGATTCAAGTTTCAATTACAAGAGTGATTTATGATCTGTTCTGACCTAGGCTCATTTGATATCAGTGCCAACACGTTGGTTACAAGTTCTAAGTGGAAGAGTCTAGACGTCATTGTTCAAAATTGAAGTCAATTTAACATCACAAGTCAAGAATTGAGCAATTCCATGCTAGAGGGATTCAAAATTGCACCACAGAGTCATAGAAAATCCAGCAAGATCATGCATAATCCTAACATCCTACCCCACACTTAAACTGTTCTGTGTCCTCACAGGACAAAAATGAGGTTGAGAGATATGAAGAACCTGGAAGGTGATAGGTGGTGTAGTGGATGAACGCAGAGAGCCCTGAGCGGAGCGGAGTAGCTACTCAAGATCCTACAAAACACAAACAACAAAAATATTAAAAGGATACCAGAACAAGTGCCCCCGATCCACACAGAAAAAATTGGATCGAAATCCGAAAAGAAGAAAGAAAAGTGATGAAAAGGATAGAAACAACCTGATCACTATTCCGCATATGGGGGAGGAGGTGGGGACGAGAAGGGTGAAATGCCAAGTCGCTGCTCCATCTGCTGTCGCCATGCAATGTCATCCCTCTGTCTGGCTGCCTGGTCGGCCATGAACTGCTGCAGAATGGTCCATTTGCCACGCGGTAGAATGAACTTCTTAGTCTCCTCATGTGCCACGCGGTCCTTCTGCCACTGAAGTGAACCAGCAGAGTAGTCAAGCTGCCATTTCTCAATACGCGCCAGCCTCTCGCTAATCCCGTCAGGCATTCGTTGCTGTGGTGGAGGCACGCGAGACACCACGGTTGCAACTGGCCGTGGAGGCTCCCGTCGTGGCGAGGTAGGAATAATGTATTCGTCGAGACTGCACCCGAAATTGATGCCTCGGGCGACGGTGAACTCAGCACCGAGATTCTCAATCTGGACGCGAGGTATATCAGGGCCCCATTTGTCGGTGAGCTGGAGGTTGTCGATCAGACATGATATGAATGTTCCGCCAAGAAGCTCAGAAGGAAGTTTCTTGGTGGTAGTACGTTTGTGGAAGAATCTTGCAAGCCACCATCCGGGATTGAGGTTCGCTTCCTCCTCTACAGCACGGAACAGCACGAGCTACTCCAAAGAAACATGGTGACGGCTTGTCTTGCTACAATAACACAAAGACTGCATCCAAACATAATGTAAGAGTTTAAGAATTGGATGAATAATGTCACCTACCGTGGGGTTGACGATAGGATTGATCTCTGATTGGCTGGAGACCCATTTCCACACTTCGGGGTAAGGTTCTCACGTGATGGATTAGACATCCGTAAACCCAATGGCTGCATCCTGGATATTGGCAAGGGGGTCGAGCAAGAGGGAAAACTCATTGATGGTCTTCACATGTCGAACACCGCCGAGGCGGAAGGAAACAAATTTCGTGATGACGCTGGGCTTTGTTGTGAGGCACTCAAAGGACCTCCAGAACTCTTGAAGGGCGAACCAAGAGTGGTCAGGGATCGCAGGCCGGCCTTGGTGAGGGCGAGGTCGATGGTTGATAAGAATTTTACCAAGGTCGTATTCCACGAGGTCCTCTCATAAGCTAATACTCACAAAGTTCATGAACGGTCTAACCATTTGAAATTGAGTTTTGGTTTTGGAAGAGAAAAAATCAAAAGCATAAACAAACGAGGAAAAACTAACAAGTGAAACTGAGGATAAACAAGAGAGAAGGGAGTTTAGCTTAGCAAGGGGTTTCTTCAAGCTCAAGGTTCATGAAAGCTGGATTGAATCTCAAGCAACGATGTGTAAACTAATGACCATGCAATTCACTCAAGTAGAATCAACGAACTCTCGCACAATTGACTCTCTACTCCTAGACCAAATGCACCATGCTCTCGCTATGTGAACAAAGGTAATGGAGTGCCTTAACTTGCTCAATGAAATGCCAAAAACTTGAATTCTATGCTAACATTCATCTAGCACAAGGTAAATGATGCAAGAGACTCTCATGTCAATCATATAACACTAGTATAGCAATCAAAAGGGGCTCTCAACCTTCAAATGAAAGAAAACTCAATGCACACCAAGTGTTTGATAAAATGACAACAAGGAAAACAAGCTTAAAGTGGTTGTAATTGAATAATCCAATCTCTCAAATCATCCAATTACAATCCTACAACCTTAGATCAACATCAATCAATCATTCTCATGTATTGAAAGACATAAACAAAATATCAAAGGACCAAGTCAAGTCCCAAGAACAACAAGCACAAGGTCTAGGATCATCATCTTACACAAATGGCTAAGAGAAACTCAATCCATACAATCAATCATCTATCCTAGCTTGATCCATCCCCCACTAACCTAAACCTAAGCTTAGCCTACCATCACCATGGAAGAAACCTGAAATTGAGGAGAGGAGACCATCCTTGCTTCCATGAAGGATCTTCCTACTTGGCTCTTCAAGCTCCAATCCAAGCTATGGAGGACTTCACTTAGATCCTTGATCTTCAAGTTGATCAACAATTGAGGGAGGATGATGTTTGGATGAGAGGAAAGTGATGATCGGCGAGTGTTAATTGAGAGAGAGAGTGTGGCGACGGCTTTGTCAAAATTAGAATGAATTCATTCCCTTAATGTTCGTCCGCTGCTTCTTTAAATAGTACGCCGGAATAGCCTTGAATTTTTGGCGAAAACTTCCCAGAGTTTTCGCCGAAAATGCCTTTGAAAAACACCCAGCGGCTTGACTTTTCTTCCCATATTTTCGGCAAAAACTTTGAAGAGTTTTCGCCGAAAATTTCTTCATAAATCGAACGGCCGTCCCTGTAATTCGGTTTTCGATCGAGAACTTAGAGTTCTCGCCGAAAACTTCTTCAGTTGAAGGGTGCATTTTTCTCGATTTTTCAACGATCATATCTCCTCCGTCCTAGCTCCGATTGACCTCCTGTTTGATCCTACGTGCTCCTTGTCACCAGTACTTCAATGCCAAGACCTGAAAATGCAAAGAAAACAACTCCAATAGACATAGAATTGGCCTCAAAGTGGCAACTGGGCAACAAAAGGGCACTTTGCATAAAACATCCATAAAGGCCTATAAATCATAGCAAAATGAGATCAAACATGGGGGATCCCTAGGCTAATCGAGGACTTATAATGCACTAAATATGATCACATCAAATTCCCCTACGACTAAGCTTTGCTTGTCCTCAAGCAAATGAATTAGAAAACATCCAAGTCCACAAATGACAAGATCGGTCACATTGAGATTCAAACGATAACAATTTGGCCAAAACTGTTCCACGAACAAACTTAACCTACACATGCAAGAACGTCAACCAAACAAGTCTAGACCTCACTAATATATGCACACTTCAAGTAGTGGTTAATTGGGATACAGAAAAACCGACCACGACAACACCGACTCTAATCAAAAGGACTTGAACTCAGGAAATGGAACGGATAAGGCGGGGGTAAGAGAATTTTTTGAGAGTGATGAGTGATCATGATGTGGCTATCGACTCGACTTCATCCGCTTCTAGATCCGTTCTTTACAAACTCGGGCGTAGGATCAAGGGCTACAATTGAGAACTTTTTTTTCCTTTCTTTTCTTTCCATTTTCATTTTTTCTTTCTTCTTTTTTTTCTTACTGCATACTAGTGCTCGATCCAACACTTCACTTAGGTGTTGAACCTGCCTAGCTCACAGCTTTTGCTATTGCTAGTGCTCAACCCGACACTTCACTTAGGTGCCGAGCTTGCCTAGCTTTTCTTTTCTTTTAAGCATTTTTTTTAAATTAGCCACTTGATCCTTAGCCCCTTACCACTTCAACACAAGATTTTGAATTGGATTCCATCTAATCTCAAGCCACAATCACGAGGGATCAAAAAGGTGAAGAAAACATGGAAAAGGGGTGAAAATTCTGATTGCCCTCATCATCCTAGACCGGTGATGACACTCGATTTGACGTGATTATCAGCCCCATTTAAGCAACATTTCATACCCTTTGATGCCATTTTGATGAGTATTTGGTGCATTTGTCGTAACTTTGTGATTATCGGCTCCTAGTGCGTACATTGTCCATTTCTTGGCTATTTTTAGCCTTTTTTGTGAGCTTTTATGTTGAGCCCCCAGGTTACCACATTATAGAGGACTCTCTCACGAGTCCAGCACTTCAAACAGAGACCAAATCGGAGTTCAAACGGAGCGGGAATGATCGGAACAAGTCGGAGTGTTGCACAGCTCAAAACGCTGCGTTTTGGAGCTTACATGCCGTGTAAGCTCAATGCATTGTGAGCTTACACGCCGTGTAAGCTCCCCAGACGGGAAAATTCAGCCTTTTCCAACTTGTAAAGGGTTTTTAGGGTTATGTATAGACTTTTTGAAGCCAGATTGAACACACATGAATTTTGGCTGATTAGCCACGACCCTAGGGTCGATAGATAGAGTTTAGAGAGTTCGAAGAATCGTGGAGAGATCGTGACGCCATCCTCCCACCTCGGAGAGCTCGAAGCTTAAAGTTGAAGATCCAGGAGATCGAAGCTTCGTCGGAGTCGTCAGAATTAGGTTTTTCAGTTCTTATCTGTTCTTCCTCTGTATGATGATTTCCTTTGTTGCCTTTGATTCTTCTGTTATCGTTATGAGTAGCTAAACTTGTAGAGCTTAGATTAGATGAACCCTAAGTGACCCTGGGCTTTAAAGCGGTCACGGATCGGTGATAATTAGATTCGAAGTTCAATCAGTTTCTCTTTGCATGGTTGTTTTGTTCTTGATTGTTCATGTTTCTTTTCTTGTTGGTCGCCCAGATTAGGTTTTTGCAAGCTAGGGTTAGTTGCTAGACGGTTCCCTGCTTTGGCGCTTAAACCTGTCTTCCTTGATCACCTAGTTTAGATTCTTGTTAAGCTGAGGATAAAAGCGAACGCTCGCCTCTCTTTAAAAGATCAATTCAACTAGTTAACCTTATAATTGGAGTGTGCCTTTCGTGGGAACCGATTAGGGTTAATCCACTGCAAGAGTAACTCATAAATCGTTAGTAATTACACCAGTTAATTAAGTCATTACGAGAGGCGACCGTACCCGGGCGGCTAGTTAATCATGGTAGTTAGATCGGATAGAGCGAACGTTCGCCAGTCTTAAACCTAAGGGTAAGGAGTTATGGTGGTGTATAGAAACCGATTGAATTAGAATTGAAAACCGCTGATCTGTTGATTGCCAATGCTCTGGTGATCTAAGGGGGATTCGAAATCTAAGCTCGTCTATCTTCCTGTTAGTCAACCTTTTTAATCTTTCTGCCTTTTATTTTCCTTTGTTTATTAGATTAGAAGTCGTGGAACTCACACCACGCACTAAGTGTTTAAACCTGAGTAATTTGCCAGCTTCTTTGAGTAGTCGATTAGTAGAAACCCTGTGGAATACGATCTAGTCTACTTCGGTAGGTTAGTTATTTGATACTGCTAAAACTGCAACATCAACCGGTGTTATCGAGTGGTACGAAAACACGTATCAAACCAATCAACCAACATACAAGAGTGATAAAATCTCTGTTCTGGCCTAGACTCATTTGATATTAGCTCTAACATGTTGGTTATAGGTTCTAAGTGAAATAGTCTAAACGTCATTGTGAAAGCTTTGAAGCCAATCAAACACCAAAAGTCAAGAACCGAATGATTCTACAATAGAGGAATTTGACATTCAATCAAGATCATGCAACTCATCAAAGCATAGCCTTAGATCTCTACCGCAAATAATCGCACCAAACCTCAAACTCCCCTACGACTAACATGAGCATTGTCCTCAATGATCAAGAGAGAGAGGGTAAGGTGGAACGAAGTTACCGCATTGGTAGAGAGGAGCATAGGACGCCAAAGTAGAGGAAGAGTCCCCTGACGCATATTGTGAAGAGTGATCCGCCTAAGTGCTTGCCAACATCTTGTTCAACGAACTAAAACAACACAAAAACATAAAAGCAAAAAGGTAAGGAAAACATGGGTTGCCTCCCATGAAGCGCTTCTTTAACGTCTCTAGCTAGACGAAACCAAGAGCACTCAAGGCATAACCAAGGATAAAACCTCAACCGCACCAATAGTATCATTAACCACATAATGTTTAAGTCGATGGCCATTCACCTTAAAAGGCTCGGTTTGGGATGGAGAGATTACCTCGACGGTGCCATAAGGAAATACTTAAGTTACCATGAATGGTCCGGACCAACGAGATCTCAACTTCCCAGGAAAGACTCTGAGCCGAGAGTTGTATAGGAGGACTTGGTCACCAACTCTGAAATCCTTACCCGACTTCAATCGGGAGTCATGAAAGAACTTCGTCCTCTCCTTGTATAGCTTGGCACTCTCATAAGCATGATGGTGATACTCTTCGAGCTCATGTACCTGAAACTTACACTCTTCTCCTGCGAGACTCAAATCAAGGTTTAGAAATTTCAACGCCCAAAGAGATTGGTGTTCAAGCTCTACTGGCAAATGGCAAGCTTTACCATAGACCATCCTATAGGGGTGTAGTGCCTATAGGGGTCTTGTAAGCCGTGCGGTAGGCCCATAGAGCATCATCAAGCTTCGTCGACCAATCTTTTCGTGATTGGTCAACCATTTTCTCCAAAATTCTCTTAAGTTCCCTATTGGTTACCTCGGCTTGGCCACTAGTTTGAGGGTGATACGAGGTAGACATCCGATGAGTGACACCGAACCGTCGGCACACCCTATCAAATTGTCCTTGACAGTGAGTACCTCGATCACTAATAATAGCACGAGGAGCACCAAATCAGGTGAACAACTTAACAAGAAACTTCCCTACAACCCGAGCATCATTGGTAGGCAAAGCTTGTGCCTCCGCCCATTTAGACACATAATCAACCGCAACTAGAATGTACTTGTTACCATGCGAAGGAGGAAACGGTCCCATGAAATCAATACACCAAATATCAAATATTTATACCACTAACGAAACATTTTGAGGCATTTCATCACGGGAAGAAATGTTACCTGAACGTTGACAAGCATCGCAGGACTTGACATAGTCTTGACAATCTCAAAGATCGAGGGCCAAAAGAAACCAGACTCAAGTACCTTGCGAGCCGTGCGATTTGCCCCATCATGTCCACCTGTAGGACCGGAGTGGCAATGAAGTAAGATGTCCTTCGCTTCTCCATGGGTAACACATCTTCTAATCATCCCATCGGAGCCAACTCGAAACACAAAAGGATGGTCCCAATAGTAATGCTTCAAATCCGCAAACACTTCCTCTTGTCTTGAGTAGAGAGGCCCTCCTACACGTATCCACTAGCAAGATAGTTAGCTAAATCCGCGAACCAAGGTTCCTTGAACTCCAAAGTTGCTAACGCGAATAATAGCTCATCGGCGAAGTCGTCATTGATTTCTTAATTACCGTTGTGTACCATTTCAGCTTCTTTCAAACGAGACAAGTAATCGGCGGCTACATTCTAAGATCCCTTCTTATCTCGAATTTTAATGTCAAACTCTTGCAACAAATGAACCCATCGAATTAATCTTGGTTTAGCATCGGTCTTAGATAGAATATACCTCAGAGCTTGGTGGTCCGTGAAGACGATAGTGTGAGAAAGCACCAAGTAAGACCTAAACTTATCAAAAGCAAACACTATGGCCAAGAGGTTCTTCTCCGTAGTTGTATAATTCCTTTGAGCTTCATTGAGAGTCTTACTTGCATAGTATATTAGATGGAATCTCTTGTCAATTCGTTGGCCTAGAACCGCTCCAATAGCGCAATCACTAGCATCGCACATCAACTCAAATGACTTTGACCAATCCGGAACAATGAGTATAGGAGCATTTGTGAGTTTACCCTTTAGGAGTTCAAAAGCTCACATGCATTCATCATCAAATCAAAATTCCACATCCTTTTTGAGAAGTCGAGTCATAGGAGTAGTTATCTTGGAGAAGTCTTTAATGAAACGCCTATAGAAACCGGCATGCCCCAAGAAACTTCTCACGGCCTTCATAGAAGAAGGTGGAGGAAGTTGAGAGATGGTTTCTAGCTTTGCCTTATCAACCTCAATGCCTCTTCGAGAGATCTTGTGACCAAGAACAATCCCCACATTGACCATGAAATGGCACTTCTCCCAACTTAATGCGAGGTTGGTCTCTTCACAACGATGCAACACCTTCTCAAGGTTCCTCAAATAAAGATCGAATGAGTCCCCAAAGACCGAGAAATCATCCATGAACACTTCCATGATATCTTCCACAAAATCATCAAAGATGGCAAGCATACATCGTTGGAAGGTAGCGGGAGCATTGCACAATCCAAATGGAATTTGGCGATAAGCAAACGTACCAAAAGGGCATGTGAATGTGGTCTTCTCAATGTCCTCCAGAGCAATCGGTATTTGGAAGTATCCGGACATGCCATCCAAGAAGCAATAGTACTCGTGACCGGAGAGACACTCGAGCATTTGATCCATGAAAGGTAGAGGAAAGTGATCCTTCCTTGTGGCCTCATTGAGTCGACGATAATCTATGCAAACACGCCACCCGGTGATTGTCCTTGTCGAGATCAGTTCATTCTTGTCATTAGCTGCCACCGTGATCCCTCCTTTCTTGGGAACAACTTGCACGGGGCTAACCCAAGGACTATCCGATATAGGAAAGATAATCCCCGTGTCCATAAGCTTAATAACCTCTTTCTTCACAACCTCTTTCATGTTAGGATTCAATCTTCTTTGAGGTTGCACAACCGGCTTAAAATCTTCCTCCATGAGGATCCGATGTGAGCAAAATGTGGGACTTATACCTCGAATATCTGAGATGCTCCATGCAATAGCTCTCATGTACTTCTTGAGGAGTTCCACTAAACGGTCCTTTTGTTCGCGTAGGAGCTTAGAATTGATGATGACCGGTAGCTTAGAATTTGGCATTAGAAAAGCATACTCCAAATAAGTGGGAAGAGGCTTGAGCTCAAGAGTAGGTGGTTCTTCATAAGAGGTCTTCACCCTTTCTACCTTCGGAAGAGCAACAAAACTGTTTCACTCTCCAACTTGTCTCTCCCTTCATCAAGGTAAGCCACATGAGCTTTTAACTCTGGCGTGTCTAAATGTTCCTGCACATTCATTCTAAGGCAAACATCCAAAGAAGCTCGACACACAAAGTTAGAAATACTACACACACTAGCCGAAGAAATAGTATCACACGAGTACTCTAAATCATCTTGTGCGTGAGCAAATTTCATGCCATCGGCTATGCAAAATGTGACACTCTCTTGTCCTACTCTCAATGTCAATTTCCCATTATGCACATCAATTAAAGCACGAGAAGTAGCAAGAAATGGTCTACCAAATATCAATGAGACATCCACATCATCGGTATCAATGACCGCAAAGTCAACTAGGAAAACAAAAGGACCAACTTTAACTAGCACATCGTCAACAATCCCCCTAGGACTCTTGGTCGACTTGTCCGCAAGTTGAATGTACATACGAGTAGGACGAAGATTAGATAACCCTAGTTTCTCAAATATGCAATAAGGCATGACATTGATACTAGCACCTAGATCCGCAAGACCAATAGCCAAAGAGGTATTACCTATAGCACAAGGGATAGTAAAAGTTCCTGGATCCTTAAGCTTTTCTGGTGGACTCTTGAAAAGAACGGTGGAGCATTCCTCATTGAGGTGGACTAGAGATGTCTCCGGGAACTTAGCATATTGAGTCATCATAGTCATAGCTTCGGGAAATGGAAGAGAGAATTGCATTTGACTAAGCCGCTCCACAAACTTCTTAAAAACTTTCTCAAGGCCAGCCTTCTTCACTCGAGAGGGGTATGGAAGCTTAGGCCTGTATGGAGGTACAACCGGTGCGGGAGGAGAGACCGGTGGTGTACTCGATGTAGCCTTACTAGGTTCCTTGGCAACCTTAGTACTGACATTACCCGTAGGAGGTTCGACTTCAACCTCAACTTCATCCGAAGGATCCTTGATATCATCATCATCAACCATTATATTAGGAGCTTGTACCTTTTGGGAGTCAATTGGGGAAGAGGTTGCATCTTGCAAAGGTTTTCCACTTCTCAAGGTCACTACCTTGTAATGCTCCGGACCTTTGGGGTTGACCTCGGTATTGGAAGGCAAAGTGCCCGAGGGTCGCTCTGAGAGTGTCTTAGCAATGTGTCCCATTTGATTCTCCAAATTTGCAATCGAAGCTTGTTGATTTTTTATAAGTTGAATCATTGCCGCGTTGGTATCCTCTTGAGATATTGGAGAAACGCCCTCTTTGTTGTGAGGTGGCTTGGTGAATCCGGGTGGTCCATCACCTCTATGATTGTACATTCCCGGAGGGGTAGAACCTTGGGGACCTTGATTTGGATGTCCACTTTGATTCCATTGATTTCCCCCTTGGTTCCCTTGTCCTTGGTGACCTCCTTGACTCCATTGACTACCTTGGTTTTGGTTACTTACTTGAGACCATTGGTTTCCTTGATACCCTCTATAACCTTGGAATCCTCCTTGATTTCCTTGGTTGTAACCCTTGTTATAACCACTACCTTGATTCCCTTGGCCTTGGTACCCTTGGTTAGACTTGTTGTATCCACCACCTTGGTTCCAAGGTCGGTGGTAGTTACCTTGATAGTTACCTTGGGGGCTGAAATTACCATGGAATCCTTGACCTTGTGCGAAGCTTACCTCCTCATTGTGATCGCCTTGGCCAAGCTCAGGAGTGGCGGAAGGGCAAGCACTGATCCTCCATGAATTCTATGCTAACATTCATCTAGCACAAGGTAAATGATGCAAGACACTCTCATGTCAATCATATAACACTAGTCTAGCAATCAAAAGGGGATCTCAACCTTCAAATGAAAGAAAACTCAATGCACACCAAGTGTTTGATAAAATGACAACAAGGAAAACAAGCTTAAAATGGTTGGAATTGAATAATCCAATCTCTCAAATCATCCAATTACAATCCTACAACCTTAGATCAACATCAATCAATCATTCTCATGTATTGAAAGACATAAACAAAATATCAAAGGACCAAGTCAAGTCCCAAGAACAACAAGCACAAGGTCTAGGATCATCATCTTACACAAATGGCTAAGAGAAACTCAATCCATACAATCAATCATCTATCCTAGCTTGATCCATCCCCCACTAAGCTAAACATAAGCTTAGCCTAGCATAACCATGGAAGAAACCTGAAATTGAGGAGAGGAGACCATCCTTGCTTCCATGGAGGATCTTCCTACTTGGCTCTTCAAGCTCCAATCCAAGCTATGGAGAACTTCACTTAGATCCTTGATCTTCAAGTTGATCAACAATTGAGGGAGGATGATGTTTGGATGAGAGGAAAGTGATGATCGGCGAGTGTTAATTGAGAGAGAGAGAGTGTGGCGACGGCTGTGTCAAAATTAGAATGAATTCATTCCCTTAATTTTCGTCCACTGCTTCTTTAAATAGCACGCCGGAATAGCCTTGAATTTTCGACGAAAACTTCCCAGAGTTTTCGCCAAAAATGCCTTTGAAAAACACCCAGCGGCTTGACTTTTCTTCACAGATTTTCGGCGAAAACTTTGAAGAGTTTTTGCCAAAAATTTCTTCATAAATCGAACGGCCGTCTCCTGTAATTCGGTTTTCGGTCGAGAACTTAGAGTTCTCGCCGAAAACTTCTTCAGTTGAAGGGTGCATTTTTCTCGATTTTTCAACGATCATATCTCCTCCGTCCTAGCTCCGATTGACCTCCCGTTTGATCCTACATGCTCCTTGTCACCAGTACTTCAATGCCAAGACCTGAAAATGTAAAGAAAACAACTCCAATAGACATAGAATTGGCCTAAAAGTGGCAACCGGGCAACAAAAGGGCACTTTGCATAAAACATCCATAAAGGCCTATAAATCATAGCAAAATGAGATCAAACATGGGGGATCCCTAGGCTATTCGAGGACTTATAATGCACTAAATATGATCACATCAATGGTGGAGTGCCAAGTCAGATTGTGGTTCTTGAGACTGTCGAGGGAGAGCACCGCCATTTTGGCCAGAGGAATGTCCTTTATCCTCTGATATATCGCGAGCTGGTGTGGCTCAAGGGCAGCGATGAAAGGATGTAAGGCTACATTGGCGGGTGCAGGAGCACAAGAGATAGGAATCACAGGGGCCGGTACAACCTGTGGGACATCCTTTACAACCGCCAGTACCGGTGCGGATGGAGTGGCCGGTTTGAAGGGTGGAGCCCTGTTCTGACGAGCCGAGGAACGCTGCGCTCTATCTGCACTAGTGGTCTTGAATCGCTTTGGAGCCCTGTAAAACACAACTTAGGAAAGACCAGAATCAGAAGACAAGAATCCTACCCCACACTTAGGTTGACAGGTGGGGGCAAGGAAGTTAACCGAGAGATCACCGAACGAAACATAGCTGCAAAGGCACGACCAGCACGTAGGGAAGAAAAAATGGCATTCAAACAAGCAAGCATGAGAAATAACTTGGATCGACAATCACAAGGCACAAAAGAATTCATTAGCACGACCACACAGACATCAATTCATGAGGCCACAAAGATCAAAAGGAATTTCCAAAACCTAGCCAAATGACACCGAAACAGCAAACATGCAAATCGAGGAAAATCCAAAAAGTCAACCAAAGTCAACCATGCCAAAAACTGAAAGTCAAAAAGCCAAAAGATTCAAAATCAAGGGCTGAACAACTAACTGTGAAGACATGACTTGAGAAAAGGATTGGAAATTCGAGAAATCGACGAAAAGCTCGAAAAACTTGTTCGGGTGGAACCGGAGATTTGGAGCTCCGATTCTAGGGTTGGAGCCGGAAAACAAGCAGGGAGAAAGATGGCGGCGGGCGGTCGGGTGGTCGGGTGGTCGGTGAATCCTGGTCGGTGGTGGACGGGCAATAGGCTGCGGTGGCTTGGCGGATCAAAAGGGAGAGGGGCTCGGCGAAAACGGCTGAAAGGTGTGGGTTATCGCGAAAATAGAAAGAAGGATCAGTGTTAAATAGCTGGTTCCTAAACCTAGATTTTCGACGAAAAGAGGGGAGGATTTTTGGTGAAAATTTCCTTAAAAATCAAAAACATTTCGGCGAGAAGGCCGGGTTTTCGGCGAGAACTGTTGGCGGCGAGAAACAGGAGGATCAAGTTGGTTTTAAAACTGGAGTTTTTGGTGAAAATCTGGGGAAGATTTCGTCGAAAACTAGCTTGAAAGTCGGCACGGCAGCTTTTTTTAAAGGGTTTTAAAAGGAAAACGACTCGAAATGAAAACAACTGACTCCAGCCGTTGGTTGCCTCCCACGAAGCGCTCTTGTTTAACGTCCGTGAGCTGGACGATACCTGGATTCGTGTCATGGTTCTGACGTAAAGTAGTGCACGTCGATAAAAGAGACAACTAATCCTTGCAGATACCTCTTTAGCCTGTGGCCGGTGACCATGAACGGCTCTTGATCATGCAATTTAATTAAGACGCTGCCCAAGGATGTTTGCCGCACTACGATGTAAGGGCCGGACCATCGGGATTTCAGTTCACCCGGGAAGAGTTTTAATCGGGAGTTATACAAGAGAACTTCATCTCCAGGGTAGAACTGCTTGATCGTCTTTAATTGAGAGTCATGAATTCTCTTCGTGCGCTCCTTGTAAAGCTTCGTGCTCTCATACGTATGGAGACGGCGTTCTTCAAGCTCAGCGATCTGGTCATGGCGTTTAGTTCCTGCTACTGCATGGCTCATATTCAACTCTTTATTAGCCCAAAACGCCTTGTGCTCAAGCTCAACTGGCAAATGGCATGCCTTGCCATATACCAGCTGATACGGTGAGGTACCGATGGGAGTCTTGTAGGCCTTCGATAAGCCCATAAGGCATCATTGAGCTTAGATGACCAGTCCTTGCGAGACCGGCCAACTGTCCTATCAAGAATCTGCTTGAGCTCACGGTTTGTCACTTCTGCCTGACCATTAGCCTGAGGATGGTAGGTTGTGGACATTCGGTGGGTGACACCAAAGCGTTGGTACACTCGGTCGAAATGTCCATGGAAGTGGGTACCCCTATCTCTTATGATGAAGCGTGGTGAACCAAAACGCGTGAAAAGATGGGTAAGGAACCGGCCCACCACTCTTGAATTGTTAGTGGGTAGAGCTTCAGCTTCAGCCCACTTAGAAACAGAATCAACGGCCACAAGGATGTACTTGTTTCCATTGGAGGGTGTGAACGGACCCATAAAATCAATTCCCCAAACATCAAAGATTTCCACAGTTAAAGAAACAATTTGGGGCATCTCATTACGATTAGAGATGTTACTTGATCGCTGGCACGCATCACAATGACGAGCAAAAGCAACAGAATCACTAAAGATTGAAGGGCAGTAAAAACCAGTTTCAAGTACCTTTCTTGCAGTGCGGTTGCCTCCGAAGTGTCCTCCAAACTGGCCTTCATGGCACTTACGCATGATGTCAGTCGCTTTGATGTAGGAGACACATCTTTGGATCATTCCGTCAATACTGATACGGTATAAGAACGGCTCATCCTAGAAGTATGACTTGGCCTCTTTGAAGAGCTTCTTACGTGCATTATAATCCAGCTCAGGAGGTACGACGCCGTGAGAAAGATAATTAGCCAGGGTGGCATACCAGGGCTCTTCTGAATCGGCAGCGTTACTCAGTTTTTGAGAGTGAGGGATTGCCCAGGGCGTGATAGCTATGCTGTTAACTTGTTCATACACGTTTCGACCAACAACTCATCAGGGAAAGAATCATTGATAGGAGTAGTAGTAGACTGACCTGTCTGTGATTCCTCGAGTCGTGAGAGGTGATCGGCTGCCAGGTTCTCAGCTCCCTTCTTGTCTTTAATCTCTATATCGAACTCTTGGAGAAGAAGGATCCATCGAATGAGACGTGGCTTCGAGTCCTGCTTGGCTAACAGATGGCGCAGAGCAGCATGATCTGTATAGACATTTGTATGTGAAAGAACCAGGTACTGTCTGAACTTGTCAAAGGAGAAAACGATGGCCAGGAGTTCTTTCTCTGTAGTAGTGTAGTTCCTTTGAGCATCATTAAGCGTCTTGCTAGCAAAATAGATAGGATGAAATCTGTTCTCCTTTCTCTGACCAAGAACCGCGCCAATGGCGAAGTCGCTAGCATCGCACATGATCTCGAATGGGAGATTCCAGTATGGTGCTGTAAGGATTGGTGCGGTGGTGACTCTAGTCTTCAAAGTCTCAAAGGCTGCAAGACAAGCTTTATAAAAAACGAAAGGAACATCTTTCTCAAGAAGCTTCGTCATTGGAAGAGTGATCTTGGAGAAGTCTTTGATGAATCTCCGGTAGAATCCAGCATGACCGAGGAAGCTTCGAACTGTCTTAACCGAGGTCAGCGGTGGCAAGCTAGCGATGGTTTCAAGCTTGGCGCGATCAACTTCTATACCGAGCTTAGAGATCCTATGTCCAAGAACAATGCCTTCAGTAACCATGAAGTGACACTTCTCCCAATTGGTTTCCTCACAACGAGCTAGCACCTTGTCCAGATTGGCCAGGCACTTGAAAAAAGAGTCTCCATAGACGAAGAAGTCCTCCGTGAATACCTCCACCACATTCTCTACCAGATCCCCAAATATAGCAAGCATGCATCTCTGAAAAGTGGCAGGACCGTTACATAGACCAAAGGGAATGCGACGATAAGCGAAGGTACCAAACGGGCAGGTGAAGGTCGTCATCTCTTGATCGTCGAGCTCGATGGGGATCTGAAAGTATCCAGAAATCCCATCTAGGAAGCAGTAGTAATCATCACCAGCCAACCGTTCTAGCATCTGGTCGATGAATGGCAGTGGGAAGTGATCCTTCTTGGTAGCATCATTGAGTTGCCGATAATCGATACAGACTCTCCATCTAGTAACCGTGCGAGTTGAATGAGCTCACCCTTTGGGTTAGGGATGACTGTGATTCCACCTTTCTTCGGGATGACTTGAGTCGGACTGACCCAAGGACTATCGGCAATAGGATAGATGATACCGGCATCCAGAAGCTTCAGGACTTCATTCTTTACAACTTCCTGCATCAGAGGGTTTAATCGGCGTTGCGGTTGTCTGACCGGCTTGAACTCTTCATCTACAACTATCAGATGCTTGCAGAAGGTTTCAGAGATGCTTCTGATGTCGGACAACTGTCAGGCAATGGCTCGGACATGCTTCTTGAGTAGCCTGATCAGTTGCTCTTTCTGCTCGGGAGATAGATTCGTATTGATGATGACTAGCAGCTGGCATTCCTTCCCCAGGAATGCATACTCTAAATGGTCAGGCAGCTCCTTTAAGGTGAGTTCTGGCGGATTCTCATATGAAGTAGTGATCCGACTCGAAGCTGGCTCGATGTGTGTAGGCGCAGTAATGGGTGTGAATGTCGCCTTCTGCTCGTCTAACTCATCTTGCCATAGGCGCTGCTCTGGATCTTCTAGTGCACTGTCAATTCCTGAAATCAAACACAACTCTAGCGGATCACTAGATAAGGCATTAGTGACGAAGTTGGCCGAGGCCAACTCCTGGGGATCAAAAGTATAACAGTTATCATCATGAGCAACAGAGTATCTCATGCTATCTTTAATGCGGAATGTAACACTTTCCTGTCCTACACTTAAAGTCAACAGGCCTTGTTTGCAGTTAATATTTGCACCAGCAGTTGTTAAGAAGGGTCGACCTAGGATCAGCGTTCCGTCTAACTCACGGGTATCTAGAACAATGAAATCTGCAATTATGGTAAAAGGGCCACAGCAAACAGCTACGTCTTCTATTACACCCTTAGGTAGTTTGACAGACCTATCGGCTAGCACGAGATGCAAAGTAAGCGGTTTTAATTTCCCTAGGTTCAGCTTTTCATATAGGTAAACAGGCATAACATTAATAGAAGCACCAGAATCAGACAGACTACGATCAATTTTAATACCATTAATGATGCACGATAATGTAAAAGGACCGGGATCAGAACACTTAGTTGGCGGTGGTGGCAGCTGTCTTATGGGAGATGGCGCACCGAAGAGAGAAGCACATTCGTTAGTGAGCGGGACAGAGTACGCCTCTCCGTTCTTCACTTTCTTCACGAGATCCTTAAAGAACTTCCCAAGTGGTGGTATAATCTCTACAGCTTCTGTTACTGGTATCTTGATCTCTGCAGTCTTAAGAACATTGTACCACTTCTTATACTGGGTGTCGTGATCCTTGGCTTTGCTCATTGCAGCTTTTGGGAAGGGGATCCGAGGTATATATGGCGCCAAAACGGGCTCAGGAGCTATCTTGGGAGGAGGAGCCGATGCTTCTTCTTCCTCTTTTGTGATATCTTCAATCTCTGGCATATCCATGGCAGCACTAGTATCTGGTATCACATCAGGTTCCGAAGCCTTTGGGTCGGTTGTTTGCTTGCTGCTCCTGGTGGTAATAGCTTGAGCGTGTTCGCTCTTTGTATCGAGATCTGCTTGAAATGTCATCTGATTAAGGAAGGGATTGCTAGTGAAAAGTCTTGTCATATTTCTTAACGCATCTTCTATCCTTTGGCTTTGAGCCCTCTGTCCTTGATTGAGTGCGGCTTGAGGTTTTAACTGATTGTCGTGGTCGTCGAGTCTGCTCATGATCTGATAGAACTTCTTCTCATAGTCTTTGTCTCTATTGTAATGCAGCTTTGCTCAAGACTGTTGCTGTCCTCCAATGAATCTAGGAGGTCTCTGATAAGGATCGGCGAACCGGTTATTCTGGTTCTGCGGTACGTAGTTTCTGTAACCGGCGTAGCCTCTCTGATTGTTGGCGAAGCCTTGACCAATAAAGTTCACCTCTTCTGAAGACCATTCGTCTGTTTTGCCAAAGTTGAGGCAGCTTCCGCCGTTATGAGCACAGGTTCCGCACCATCCACAGTCAGCAGAGAAGACGGTAGCGGACGGAGGATCAAGGGAGATGCCAACTGCCTTAAATGTTTCTAAACTTCTGCCTTAACCTGATCTGCAACGCTCATCGGACTCTTGGTATTCGCCCTTTGTCTCTCCCAGCTTCTTGACTTTAAAGCACAGCTAGCAAAATGAGAAAGAACATCCTGAGGGGTGAGAGCAGTGCAATCCCCGCCAGCTAGGTAATTGACCAACTTTGCAGATTCCTCACGCATACCATGAGGAAATAATTCAGCCAAGTGCCAGTCTTCATACCCATGATGAGGGCAGTTGAAGAGAAGGGATTGGAATTCATTACAAGTGTCGTACAAGCTTGCATCTTCTCTCTGGGTAAACCTGGAGATGCTGTCCTTGTAGGCAGCTGTTCTTGATGGAGGGAAGTATTCCTCAACGAAATCTTGAGCTAAGGTTTCCCAATCGGTGTAATGGCCAGGTGGTTTGCTTCCAAGCCATCTCTTAGCTGCGCCCCTAAGAGAGAATGGAAAGGCTCGAAGGCATAGAGCATTCTTGTTGAGGTTCCCAGACTAAAGGTTTCACAGACAGCCAGAAAGTCAGACAGATGTGTGCAAGGGTTATCATCCGGCTTTCCTTCAAATTGTACGTCCCTAGAGAATAGTCCCAGGAAGGGGATCTTGATCTCATAGTCAAGATCGTCATCTTTAGAAGGAACGGTGATGGGGACAGAACGTTAGATGCGCTCAGCTTACTGTAGTCCGCAACACTCTTTGGAGTAGCCATTGCAGATGGGAAAGATGGAATGGAAGTAATCCGATTCTTTACCTACTATGATCTGCAAGGGACAAAACAAACACAACCGGTGTAAAATCAAAGTGTGACGGAAAATGTAAGATGGAAAGGTAGAGGAGTAAAAATGCCAACTCTTCTTTCAACGAAATAGAAGAGTCCCCGGCAACGGCGCCAATTTGATGGACGTCTTAGAGCAGTCAATCAAATAACTACCAAGCTAGAAGCTAGGGTAGATCGTATTCCACGGGCCTCTTCTACTTGCTTACTGAAATATGATGGCAAATTTTACTCAAAGTTGTACACGTAGTGCGTGGTGTGAGTTCCACATCTTCTATACTAAAAAACGAGGTGAAATGGAACGAAAATTAAATGCAGAAATAAAAGAGATTGATTGATTAACTTTGACAGACGACAGGTGAGCTCAGACTTCGAATCCCCCTTAGATTAACAGAGCATTGGCAGTCGACAGACCAGCGATTTTCGATTCTAGTTCATTCAGTTCACAGACACCACCATAACTCTTGCCCCTTAGGTTTAAGACTGACGAACATTCGCTCTATCCGATCTAGCTACCAAGATTAATTAGTCACCCGGGTACGGTCGCCTCTCGCAATGGCTTAATTACTAACGAATTATGAGTTACTCTTGCAGTGGATTAACCCTAACCGGTTCCTACGAAAGGCACACTCCAATGATTAGGTTAATTGTTCGATTTGGTGTTTTAAAGTAAGGCGAGCGTTCGCTTCTATCCTTAGCTTACCAAGAATCTAATCTTGGTGGCCAAACCAGACAAGAAACACAGAGAACAAAGAACAAATCAAACATGAAGGAGAAACTGAATGAATTTCAAATCTAATCACCGCCGATCCGTGACCGCTTTAAAGCCCTGGGTCACTTAGGGTTCATCTAATCTAAGCTCTACGAGTTTAGCTACTCATATTCAATCCAGAAGAATCAAAGAAAAACAAAGAATGCATCTCAGGTAGGTAAGACAGAGAAGAACTGTAAAACCTAATTTCGACGAATCCTTGCAGCTTCAATCTACTGAATCTTTACTCCTAACACTGGTTCTTTGAGATGAATGGATGACGTCACGATCCTTTCCTGACTCTTCGTACTCTTTTCGCTCTTCCTCTCTCTAGTCTCCGGCCTCCAATTTTGGGTGGAAGTTCTGTCTCTAAAATCAGCCGCCAGTTTCTGTATTTAAACCTAACCGCGGACAGCCTGATTTTCACTTGAATTTTCGCAGAAAATATGGGGAAGTTTTCGGCGAAAACTTCTGTTGAAATGTTGACTTGCTCCGTCTGTTTCTGCTGTTCCGAATAGCTTGGAGTTCTTGGCAAAAACTTTAGCGTTTTTGCCAAAAACTTATCATTGTGAGGGACTGCCAATTTCTTCTTGAGTTTTCGGCAAAAACTCAAGGAGATTTTCGCCGAAAATATGTGTGTAAAGTAGAGCAGGATTTTCTTGACTTGAATGACTTCTCTGGTTGATTCGGGTGTGATTCTTCGTGGTTCCAGTGCCTTAGACACGTCCTTGGCTATCGTATTTGATGGCAAAAACCTTTGCTAACATGAAAACACTAGAAAACCATCAAATAGACCCGAAACGGGCCAAGGTAACACAAATGGCACTAGATGGAGCAGTTGAGTGAATATTCACTATTCTTCCCTAAAAACCGTGTCTAAAGCAAGGAAATGTCGCTTAAATGACGTTGATAATCACGTCAAATCGAGTGTCATCACCACATAATACCAATTACTTTCAGAATTCTCACGAGTTTTGGAGCAGAGTTTAGAGTTCGAAGAGTCAGGAAGAGATCGTGACGCCATCCCTTCACCTCGGAGACTCGGAGCTAGGATTGAAGATTACCGGAGATCGAAGCTACGCTGAAGTTGTATTAATTAGCTTTTTCAGATATTTTTTTCTTCTTCCTCTATTCAAGATGAACTTTGTCTTTACCTTTTATTCTTTTGTTATGAACATGAGTAGCTAAACTCGTAGAGCTTAGACTAGATGAACCTGATGTGAACCGCTGCAACCGTGGGCAGACGACCCTAACCATCGCAAGTTGGACACCGTGCAACGAGGTAGAAACCTTCGGGAACCGGGGGCGAAAAGTACTTTGACCCGTCGGCTATATAACAGCCGGGAACCAGAAGTGTCCAGTCGATGACGCCACGCCAAGAGATGGATGCTCTTGATGATAAGTCGGGGCCTTCAGTATCGCAACATGCAGATACAACAAGGTTTCAGAACAAAGTTCTATCAAAGGGGGTTTATTTCATAAAATTCTGACTTACAAGGGTGGCCGGCGGCCTCCTTATATAGGTGAGGGAACAAGCTCTCCTCCCTAATCACTACTTCTAATTAATAATAAAATAAAGAGTCCTATTCCTAAATAGTCTCCTAAAAACCCCTAAATAATCCTACTAAAAAGGAATAAACATAAAATAATAGTTGTAGTCTTTAAAGCAGAATAAAAGACCTAAATTAGGTCAAAAACCCTAATCTGGCCGCGTACGGCTGCTCGGGTTGGGCGTGTGTGGCGGCCCGGTGGGCTTGACCGGCCGAACGCCGGGCTTGACTCGGGTGGCGGACGCGGGCTTCGGCTTCGGGCGGACTCAGTGACCGGACTTCTTGTCCAAAAGATATGTTCTTCATGTCCGGCTCCATAAAACTCCCTTGATCGGCCCGGCTGCTGGTTTAGGGCTTGTGGTTGCTCTCTCCTTGGTCCTTATTTCTTCCCGCTCGGGCCTTCTTCTTTAAGCTTCAGATAGGCCTCCAGGTAGCTTTGGACGTAGCTCTCTGTGGTCAGCCCAAGTGTTATGCTTCGGGGCCAAGGACTCCAAGTCTTCTCATGCCTCAGCTCAGGTTCAGTCTTTGACAGCTCTCCTCTTCGGGCCAAGGGTTCTTGGATTCTCTTCCTTCTGTAATCCAGAAATGCTTCCAGAGGGTCACTCAAAGAACCGATTTCTTCTTCAGAGCTCCTGGAGGTTAGACTAGGAACGGGCTGAAGCTTCTCTTCGGTGCTAGGGCTTATACCCTCGGTCAATATCATGGCTTGGGACAACATTCCATTCCTTGGAGTCTTTCTACCTGCAAGTGAAGGATTTAGTCGATATTTCTTGGCATACCTTGGTTTTAGGGCTCGTGGACGGCCTGTCCTTGAATTCATGCGCTTCTTAAGAGGCCATAGGATCTTGTCTCGGCCAGGTGACCCTGGTGGTGTGTAGGAGTACCGATTGGCATCGGGGCAGCATTGTTGGATCATATCATCCCCTCTTCTTGCCTTTGATTTGTCCCCAAATCCATCTCGGGTCCTTTCCTAACACTCATCATCCTCTTCCAATCTTCAGCACCATCATCCTTAGACCGAGGAGTCTCACTTGCGTCAGTAACGAACCAAGGCTCGGGTCCTTCAGTGCTCTCTTCTTCAGTCCCCATAGCTTCTTCCCCTGAAAAACTATCAATAATAATGTTAAGGCTCGGGGAGGTAGCGGGTGAGAGCTCCTTACTTATCTCCACATCCGGATTAGCATTCGGATCGTCCTCGCTCGGGGTAGCTCTTGAAACTCGTCGGGAGGGATTCTCCCATGGAACCGGTGGTGAAGCGTCGAGCCGGAGCACGGGGGTGCTGGGGGTGCCGGAATTAAACCAAGGCACGTCGGGCAAGGTGGTGGCACCGGGCAGGGCAGAGCCGGCGGCAGGTAGTATAAACCGGGCGGCGGCGAGCAGTGGGGTGTCGGAGGCGGCGGGCAGTGGAGGATCGGCGGCGGCGGGAAGTGATGTGGCGGCAGTAGGCGGTGATGCGGTGACGGGCGGTGATGCGGTGACGGGCAGTGGAGGGCCGGCGGCGAGTAGTAGAAATCTGATGGTGGCGAGCAGTGGGGTGCTGGCGGGGGTGGGCAGTGGGGGATCGGGCGCTGGAGCGCTGGGACTGGTCAGGGTAGCGCCTGGGCTAGGGCCGAGTGCTGGGGCACTGGGGCCTAGGGCAGCGCCGGGGCTGGGGCTGAGCACTGGGGTGCTGGGGCCTGGTGGGGCAGCGCCGGGGTGGGGCCGAGTGCTGGGGCACTGGGCCTGGGCAGCGCCGGGGCTGGGGCTGAGCACTGGGGTGCTGGGGCCCGGTGGGGCAGTGTCGGGGCTGGGGCCGAGTGCTGGGGCACTGGGGCCTGGGGCAGCGCGGGGGCTGGGGTTGAGCACTGGGGCACTGGGGCCTGGGGCAGCGTCGGGGCTGGGGCTGAGCACTGGGGTGCTGGGGCCTGTTCGGGTAGCGCCGGGGCTGGGGCCGAGCGCTTGGGCGCTGGGGCTTGGGGCAGTGCCGAGCGCTGGGGCGCTAAGGCCTGGGGCAGTGCCGAGACTGGGGCCGAGTGCTGTGCCAGGGCCGGGGTCAAGGCTAGTGCCTGGGCTAAGGCCGGGGCAGGGGCAGGGGCAGGGGTTGGGGCTGAGGCTGGGGCTGAGGCCGGGGCAGGGGCCGGGGCTGAGGCCGGGGCTGGCGCTGGGGCTGAGGCCGGGGCTGATGCCGGGGCTGAGGCCGGGGCTGGCGCTGGGGCTGAGGCCGGGGCGCCGGGTGCTAGGGTTTTAAAAGTGAACCCTGCAAACTTTTCAAGCCCTTCGTGCTGAACTTCTTCTCCTTCTTCTGACTCCTCTTCTTCTTCCTTCTTCTCCTCCTCTTCATCGTCCGTCTCGATTCCTCCTTCTCTTACTACCATCGTCAGTTGGTTAGGGCAATCCCTTGAGATGTGTCCTCTACCTTGACACTTAAAACATACAATTCCACTAGGACGTGGGTTAGAATTCTGAACCGTAGAAGTAGGTTGGACAGATGTTACCGGAGGTGCCGAACCCCTAGGGTTAGGGTTTGGCCGTGAACTAGAGCCTCGGGGCTGTTCGGTCTTCCATGAGGCTTGGCTGGTAGTCGAGCCTCCTCTCCACGGGGCACTGACGGATCTTGTCATGTAACCCCTCTTCAATTCTCTCTCCACGCGGTTAGCTAGGGCTTTGAGCTCCTCGTAGTCAGCATAGTTGAGTATGTTGACTTGATACATGAGCTCGGGGCGTAGCCCACCTACAAACCGGGCTATCCTCGCTTCGGGTTCTTCTCGGAGGTCAAGTCGGGCTACCAACATCTCGATCTCCTTGGTATATTGCTCCATGGACATGGTGCCTTGATTTAAGTTCCGGAGGGATGTGTGTAGGTCTCGAGTATAAGTACTCGGAACAAACTTCTTCCTCATGATCCGCTTGAGGTCTCTCCACGACTCGACGGGATCTTCTTCATCCCTTTGAATCCTGCCCTTGTATTGGCTCCACCAAAGAGCAGCATAGTAAGTGAATTCAAGGGTGGCGAGAATTACCTTCTTACGTTCGGAGTAGTGGTGGCACTCGAGGAAATCCTCCATACTTCTCTCCCAATCTAGGTACTCGTCGGCATTGTATTTGCCAGCAAACTTTGGCACGGTGAGCTTGAGGTTGCTCAAGTCATCTCAATCTCCTGAGCTAGTCGTCGGGCTCTTCTATTTGGGTCTTCAGGGCTGTCCTCTCGGTGCCTGTTTCGTCCTCTATCGGCTTGAAGCTGAGCTAGGATGGCAGCCATGGTAGCTCCAAGGTCCCGAACGGTGCCTTCTATATTGGCTAGTTTCTCGTCTGCCATGGTTAGTACTATCGAACGGAAGTAATTTTCTATCCCCTCTTCTTAGAAATAAACTTACAACGAAAGGAAATAACGTGGCAAGGTGGCCTTGCATTCTTTTCTTTTTCTTTTCTTATAACTCGAAACTAAAATTGAAATAGAAGGGAGATTTTCGAATCAATTTTCTAAAGTAAGCAGTAAAAGGATATGAATCCAGGAGAACCTGGAGACTGGGATAGGTGTGGTCCTTGTGTTTGAACCGTGCTCTGATACCAACTGATGTGAACCGCTGCAACCGTGGGCAGACGACCCTAACCACCGCAAGTTGGACACCGTGCAACGAGGTAGAAACCTTCGGGAACCGGGGGCGGAAATTACTTTGACCCGTCGGCTATATAACAGCCGGGAACCAGAAGTGTCCAGTCGATGACGCCACGCCAAGAGATGGATGCTCTTGATGATAAGTCGGGGCCTTCAGTATCGCAACATGCAGATACAACAAGGTTTCAGAACAAAGTTCTATCAAAGGGGGTTTATTTCATAAAAGTCTGACTTACAAGGGTGGCCGGCGGCCTCCTTATATAGGTGAGGGAACAAGCTCTCCTCCCTAATCACTACTTCTAATTAATAATAAAATAAAGAGTCCTATTCCTAAATAGTCTCCTAAAAACCCCTAAATAATCCTACTAAAAAGGAATAAACATAAAATAATAGTTGTAGTCTTTAAAGCAGAATAAAAGACCTAAATTAGGTCAAAAACCCTAATCTGGCCGCGTACGGCTGCTCAGGCCGGTTGGCGCGTGTGGCGCCCGGTGGGCTTGACCGGCCGAACGCCAGGCTTGACTCGGGTGGCGGACGCGGGCTTCGGCTTCGGGCGGACTCAGTGACCGGACTTCTTGTCCAAAATATATGTTCTTCATGTCCGGCTCCATAAAACTCCCTTGATCGGCCCGGCTGCTGGTTTAGGGCTTGTGGTTGCTCTCTCCTTGGTCCTTATTTCTTCCCGCTCGGGCCTTCTTCTTTAAGCTTCAGATAGGCCTCCAGGTAGCTCTGGACGTAGCTCTCTGTGGTCAGCCCAAGTGTTATGCTTCGGGGCCAAGGACTCCAAGTCTTCTCATGCCTCGGCTCAGGTTCAGTCTTTGACAGCTCTCCTCTTTGGGCCAAGGGTTCTTGGATTCTCTTCCTTCTGTACTCCAGAAATGCTTCCAGAGGGTCACTCAAAGAACCGACTTCTTCTTCAGGGCTCCTGGAGGTTAGACTAGGAACGGGCTGAAGCTTCTCTTCGGTGCTAGGGCTTATACCCTCGGTCAATATCATGGCTTGGGACAGCATTCCATTCCTTGGAGTCTTTCTACCTGCAAGTGAAGGATTTAGTCGATATTTCTTGGCATACCTTGGTTTTAGGGCTCGTGGACGGCCTGTCCTTGAATTCATGCGCTTCTTAAGAGGCCATAGGGTCTTGTCTCGGCCAGGTGACCCTGGTGGTGTGTAGGAGTACCGATTGGCATCGGGGCAGCATTGTTGGATCATATCAGAACCTAAGTGACCCAGGGCTTTAAAGCGGTCACGGATCGGCGGTGATTAGATTCAAAGTTCAATTAGTATCTCTTTCATGTTTGATTTGTTCTTCGTTGTTTATGTTTCTTGTCTGGATTGATCACCTAGATTAGATTCTTGTTAAGCTAAGGATAGAAGCGAACGCTCGCCTTACTTTAAAACATCAAATCGAACAATTAACCTAATCATTGGAGTGTGCCTTTCGTAGGAACCAGTTAGGGTTAATCCACTACAAGAGTAACTCATAAAATCGTTAGTAATTGCACCAGTTAGTTAAGTCGTTGTGAGAGGCGACCGTACCCGGGCGACTAATTAATCTTGGTAGCTAGATCGGATAGAGCGAACGTTGGCCAGTCTTAAACCTAAGGGTAAGGAGTTATGGTGGTGTGTTAGAATTGATTGAACGAGAATCAAAATCCGTTGATCTGTTGATTGCCAATGCTCTGGTGAACGAAGGGGGATTCAAAGTCTAAGCTTATCTGTCATCTTTGTTAAATCAACCAATCTTTCGATCTGTCTTTCAGTTTAATTTTTAATTTCCGTGCATTTCTTAGAATTAGAAGACGTGGAACTCACACCACGCACAAAGTGTTTAAACCTGAATAATCTGCCTTTATATTTGAGTAGACAATTAAAGAAGAACCGTGGAATACGATCTACCCTAGCTTTTAGCTTGGTAGTTTATTTGACTATACGCGCGTGAAAACGCGGTTCATCAAATTGGCGTCGTTGCCGGGGATCTTCTTTTAATTGTTTGAAAGAAGAACTGGCATTTTATTCTTCTACTTTCCATCTTTCACCTTTCCATCCACTTCGATTTTTCACTGGTTTTTGTTTGTTTTTGTTATTTGTAGGTTGTTCACAGGTTTATGCACCGCCGCCGTCTCACGCGCTCCCAAACTGACAAGGGTAAGAGTATAGAGAGACTAGGCAGTTCTGCTCCACCAAGACAATTACAGATTCCAAAGAGAGGCAGAACCAATCCAACTCCATCCGTCACTCCAATCAAGATCGAGGAACTGAAGGAGAGTTCCTCATCTCCATCTTCACCATCATCTTCATCCGTTTCATACACCGAATCACTTTCACCTCCTCCATCCCCCAGGATGACTGATTAGTTACCACCACCAGGCGGTGCACAGAAGGTCTAGCTGACTACAACAAGCCAAGCGCGACTAGCATTCGATCTTCTATCGCCGTGTCGCGCATTGAAGGAGTTCCTGACTATGAGATCAAGATTCCATTCTTGACTATGATCTCTAGGGATCCACAGTTTGAAGGTAGGCCGCTAGACAATCCGTGCACACATCTGGCGGATTTCCTTGACCTCTGCAGCACTTTCAAGAGAGGGAATCTCGACAAGAACACTCTTTGCTTGAGAGCTTTCCCATTCTCTCTGAAAGGCGCAGCTAAGAGGTGGCTCACTAGCAAACCACCTGGCTACTACACCAACTGGGAGACTCTTGCTCAGAACTTCGTCGAAGAGTACTTCCCTCCTTCCAGGACAACAACCTTTAAGGACAGCATCGCCCGATTCTCTCAGAAGGAAGGAGCGAGCTTATATGATACTTGGAATGAATTCCAAGAACTTCTCTACAACTGTCCTCACCACGACTTCGAGCAGAGGCAGTTAGCTGAAATCTTTGCTCGAGGTCTTCGTGAAGAATCTGCCAAATGGGTCAATTCCCTAGCTGAAGGGGATTGCACTACACTTACACCTGAAGCTGCTCTTCTTCATTTCGTGAACTGTGCTTCCAAGTCAAGGAACTGAGAGCGACAACCTGAAGGATCAAGAAGCAAGCTCGATCTCGAAGCAACATTCAAGGCATAAGTAGAGAAGCATCTGAAGAAGTCTTCTACACCTATCAAGCCGCCGACAGCATCTGTCTACGTTGCCGATTGCGAGTGGTGTGGAGCTTGTGCGCATAATGGAGGCCGATGCTAGAATTTTGGTAAAACAGAAGTTTGGTCTACCGAAGAAGTCAATTTCATTCAAAAAGGGACCAAGCTTACACACTTAAGCTTTGTAGATGATCTCCTAGTGTTCACAAAGGCTAATACTGCAGCTATAGAGGTGGTCAAGTCTATCTTAAATGAATTCAAGGAAGTTTCAGGCTTGCAGTTTAATCCAGAGAAAAGCAAGATATACCTGGCTGGTGTCGACTCAGATATAGCAGAAGTAATCACAGTAGCTTCAGGTTTCTGCAGAGGTGAACTACCATTTAGATACCTGGGGGTACCCCTCACAACAGGAAAGCTTAGAAGAGTTGATTGTAGAGCTTTAATGGACAAGATTACTAAAAGAATCACAGATTGGAGAGCAAAGAAGTTATCATATGCAGGTAAAATCCAATTACTTAACTCTGTTATTCATGGTATTCTGCAGTTCTGGATGTCGTCCTTTATCCTGCCAAGTAAACTCATTAAGGATATAGAGTGCATATGTAATAGATTCCTGTGGGGGAAGCTTGAAGGGGGTAGGCCAAAAGTTGCTTGGGACATTGTTGCTTCACCCAAAGCTGAAGGGGTGTAGGTATTCGAGATCTCAGGACTTGGAATGTAGCAAATGTAGTTAGACATATCTGGAAAATCATGCTGAAAGCAGGGTCTCTTTGGGTTGATTGGCTGAATTATTACAAGATCAAGAGGGCCTCTGTAACATCCCCGCACAACCGAATGGTTTGGAACTTGAGTTTGGATGGTTTAGACATTGGAAACAATGTTCTTGAGGCCCCATCGAAGTCCGGGACGTTCATAGTTGAGTCGGGTGGAAGATACAAGCGAGTACGTGAGAATTGGCAAAAGGTGACAGATTACAACACACAGCCGTGTGTTATAGAAACACACCGTGTGGTTTGAAACAACACTACGTGTGTTATAGAAACACGCCATGTTTCTTGTGTCTGCCATAAAAGGCAACTTTTCAGCACGGATTTCCATAACTTCCCCTTCTTTCTCTTTCCCCGAAAATGCTTTTGACGAACCAAAAACCCCTTAGGTTCAATCCTTGATTTCGGGAGTTGTAGAGCTCCGATTGATGATCTGTTTCTTGCTACACGCTCATGGCGACGAGAGGAAGAGATAGCTAGTGCTGTCAGTGGTAGAAGGAAGAGCTACGAGTTTGGAGTTGTAGAACTTGGCGGTTTGGGTTTCGGTAGTTGTTTTAGAGCCTCGTCTTCTTGTCAAGTGAGCGTTTAGCGTACGATAGGTAGTATGGTCGGTGTGAGGAGTTGCAATTATAACCTAGATGAATGTAAGAGTTGCATGAATTGGAAGAGAGTAAAAGGGGAAATTGTTCTGCGTTTGGTTTCTGTGTATTTGTGATGATTGGTGATTGTTGTTTGGATTTTTATGTGATGATTATGATGATGATTGTAACATCCCCGCCCAACCGAACGGGTTAGAACTCAAGTCTGGGTGACTAGAGTGCCGGAAACGGTACTTAAGAGGGTCTCTTGAGGTCTGGGACGTTTGGGTATGTGCCGGGTTGAAGTTGCAAAAGAGGGGAACAGTGTACAGTACCAGAAGTGCTGATTTTGGGTCCTAAAGTGCGCAGGCGCACATTTAGAAGTGCCAGGCGCACTTTTCAATTAAAAAGGCAAACTTTCGGCAGAATATTCAAAATGTGCTCCTTTTGGGGGTCAATGTGCGCCGGCGCACATTTTGACATGCCAGGCGCACATTTCGTGCATAAAAGGACGAAATTGCACGGAAATCCAGAACTTCCCCTTCTTGTCTCTTTCCCCGAAATTCGTTTTTGACGAACCAAAAACCCCTTAACTTCAAACCTCGATTCCGGGAGTTGTAGAGCTCCGATTTGCGATCCGTTTGTTGCTACGGGTTCGTGGCGACGAGAGGAAGAGATCACACATCATGGTTCTGGGTGGTTCGGAGTAGGATGCTGTCGGTGAGGAGGAGAAGAGCTACGACTTTGGAGTGGTAGAGCTTGGTCGTTCGGGTTCCGGGAGTTGTTTTAGAGCCTCGTCTTCTTGTCAGGTGAGGGTTTAGCGTACGATAGGTAGTATTGGTCGATGTGAGGAGTTGCAACCTTGACTTAGATGAATATAGGTTTTGCATGGAATTGGAAGAGAGTAAAAGGGGAAATTGTTCTGCATTGGATTGTTATGTAAATTGTGATGTTTGATGATTGTTGTGTGAATGTTAATTGCTGCATTGATTGATAATTGTTGGCTGATGTGATGTGGTTGGATTGGGGAAACGATTAACGATGATGTTAAATGGATCAGACTTAGCAATGAGTGTAGGAGGTGGGGGACGTGATTCTTGTGAATTGTATCTATACTTTGTGCTGACAGTTGTGGTTGCAGGAGGGTGGTCCTGCCAATGTGGGGTCGCCCTTAATTGATGAACAGGTGGATGGCTCCACCAATGTGGGGTCGTCCAATGAAGGATGTACAGGAGGGTAACCCTACGACTCATGACATGGCTTCCCCTGTACTTGCAGGTGGGGGTGGCCGGTGAGCTAGCCTTTTACCCTTAAACTGTTTGTGTCGTGGGAGGCGTTGAATGTCTTGTGATGTGTGGTTATGTGTGATATGAGGTTATTGAATGATTTGGGTGGTGTTGGTTTACATGATGTTGGGATTGAGATGATGCTTGGTGTTGATGTATGAATTATGCAACGTGCCTTTTCGGTAGAATTGATGTTGTGTGTGAAGATGGTTGTTAATGTGTTTAAAGTGGTAGACTTATGACTTATAATTGGCTAATAGAATTGGTAAGGGAATTTGTACGTGGAAGTGGATAATAGAACCGGTACGTGGAATTGACTTATGGAATTGGTTAGGGGAATTGGTGAATGGAATTGAGTAATGGAATTGGGTGTTCTGAATGCATGAGCTAGTTGAGCTGAGGTTGTATGACGGAATTGTATGAAAATGATGCTGTGTGTGTTGGTGATTGATTCTGTGTCTTGCGATTATTGTAATGAGGTTGGAGTCTTGGATGTGGATTGGTAAATGGTTGAGATGAACGAGGATGTTAGAATTGGTCGAATTGTGGCAAGGAATCGTGTTAGATGAAATATGTGAACTAGATAGATTAGGTGGTTTAATCTAGTAACGCTCAATAGGAGAGTTGAAATGGTAAATTGATGTTGTCTTGATTGTTATGGTTATGTGGTGTTGGTTGACTTGTGTGATTGTATGGTTGACTTGTGTGAGTGTATGGTTGACTAGATGGCTAGGAATGGGAGTGAGGAGTTGGAACTGGACTTAGATGTGTTAGGTCTTGCATGAACCCTCGAGAGTAAAACTGGATAACTGTCTTGTGATTACTATTTGATGAGCGTGCTGATTGATGTGTGATGTGGGGATTGGGATATAAGATGATAGCTAATGTAGTCGATCTAGAAGTGTGAGACGGGATGGGGTTGGATGCGATGAATTCTATGATTGTATCTATTGTTGCCGGTTGTGGTTAGACTAGCATTATGTCTTAGAATTGGAACATAGAATTGGTGTTTGGAACTAGAACATGGATTTGTGGGGTGGAATCATGGTGTTGATTTGTGATGTGGATTTGTGGTGTCAATTTGTGATGTGGATTTGTGATGTGGATTTATGGTGTGGATTTGTGATGTGTAATTTGGGAAGTGGGTTTGTAAAGTGGAATTAATCAAATGGAATTGGGTAAATGGGATTTAAATGATAGAAACGGAAGGAGCCTGCACTGCCCCCTAAAACTGCACTATGGGTGCTAAGTGCCTCTTCAAGGGAAAGAGGTGCGGTCACGTCTTCAAGGGAAAGGCGTGATTTGTTTGGTTGAGTCAAGTTAACGATTCCTTCAAGGGAAAGGTCTCGTGGTATCCTCCAAGGGAGAGGATGCGTCCTGGACCTCTCCAGGGGAGAGAGGTGCGTCAGGCCGGCAGGGGTGGTGCGGGATAAACTCCTTATGGCGCCTAATGAACTCATCTAGATAATCACTTGAGGTACATGTGTGTGTGTGTGACTGGTGTATGTTGTGTGTATTGGATTGTGCCTGTGCGATGCTTCTGATGAGCTGTGGTCGGTGTTGTGTTGAGTCTGTGGAACAAAGTTTGGGTTGGATTGTGCTTGGCTGATGTCGGTAATTGTGATTTGTGAGTTGTGTGGTTGATGGATGAGTGTGGGTACTATTCATGTTGGGAGATGTACTGTAGCTAAGTGTTGTATCGTGTGTCTGATGACTCCGTTGATGATGTTGTGTGGAGGATTGATGACTTGAGTACATTGCTGAATTTTATTACTTGTATACACATCGGTGGAGGTAAGTTCTTGTGTGATCACCTAGTGGCATGTTAGGAATTAAAATGAGTATGGTTGTGTCAGATCCCGTTGATTGTTTGTGTGCGGAGTTGGGATTGCTCTTAGGCTAGGTTCGGCGCATAGTTAAACCCAGTGGGTTCACTCAGTTTCATTAGGAAGCTGATTCCCTCTCAGTTTCTCTTTTCAGGTTCGCTTGTTAGTGTGAGTGAGTTGAAGTTCAGGTGTACTATTGAGTTCAGAAGAGTTGCAGGTTGGAGTTGTGAAGTGAAGATTAGGAAGCTATTGTGGAGTGGCCACTGTTTTAAATTTTAGATTTCAGTTGACACTTTTGGGTTGGGAGATTTGTAATCGTTTTGAGATTTGGTTTCGGATTTCAGTTGTATTTCAGTTTTATTAAGTGGAGGCCTCCTTCGTTTTGAACTTGTATTGAAGAGTTGTTTCTGTTTTCGCTGCGTTTTACTCTTTTTCTTTTAAAGCTGGTTCTTCAAGTAGCACTCAAACCGGTTCGACCACGGGTGAACTCGGGTCGGTTTGGGATGGGTGTTACAAGTGGTATCAGAGCCTGGTTGTTGCTGCTGTGTTGGTGATTCGTCTCTTCTTCTAGAGGAGTAATTAACCTCATAGGAGGAAGAGAAGAAGCACCGGCACAGGACCAACTTTTCAGGGATTTTCAAACTGTTTTGAAGTGGGTGGGAAGTTTTGAAAGGAAAGTGTTGTGAATTTGAAAGAAAAGTGATTTGAAATGAAATGTGGTTTCTTAAAATTGGTCAACTGAAACGTTTTGTGTCCTCCTGTAGTGAAGAGGGTGGCGGAGTAGTTGAGAGTGGAAGTAGTAGCAGGTTGGGAAATTGGTTAGAAGAGTAGAGCCTTGTAGAATTTGGTTAAGTGAGTAGAGTGCTTGAGGGTGTGAGTTTTAGTCGAAGGTGTTAGCTTCATAGTCTTGTTGGTGTGAGTGTGCTTTGTTGAGCTCTTGCGTTGTGATTGTGCTCTTGAGTGAGTTTTGCTTGATTGTGTTTTGGTTGTGTTCTTGTTGTGAGTAGTGCCGTTGAGGTTCGGTTGTGCGTGTCTGTTTAGGTAGAAGTTTGAAGTAGTGTGGGAGTAGTGCCCTTAGAAGGTGTGTGTTGCTAGAGCCGTTAAAAGGGAGTTTCGGGAGGTGATGTGATCTTGAATTGCTGCATTTTGTTGCTGTGATGTATGGTTGCATTGCTAGAGAAGTCGGGTTGTGATTTCGGGGACGAAATCTCTTAAAGTTGGGGAGACTTGTAACATCCCCGCCCAACCGAACGGGTTAGAACTCAAGTCTGGGTGACTAGAGTGCCGGAAACGGTACTTAAGAGGGTCTCTTGAGGTCTGGGACGTTTGGGTATGTGCCGGGTTGAAGTTGCAAAAGAGGGGAACAGTGTACAGTACCAAAAGTGCTGATTTTGGGTCCTAAAGTGCGCAGGCGCCACATTTAGAAGTGCCAGGCGCACTTTTCAATTAAAAAAGGCAAACTTTCGGCAGAATATTCAAAAATGTGCTCCTTTTGGGGGTCAATGTGCCCCGGCGCACATTTTGACATGCCAGGCGCACATTTCGTGCATAAAAGGATGAAATTGCACGGAAATCCAGAACTTCCCCCTTCTTGTCTCTTTCCCCGAAATTCGTTTTTGACGAACCAAAAACCCCTTAACTTCAAACCTCGATTCCGGGAGTTGTAGAGCTCCGATTTGCGATCCGTTTGTTGCTACGGGTTCGTGGCGACGAGAGGAAGAGATCGCACATCATGGTTCTGGGTGGTTCGGAGTAGGATGCTGTCGGTGAGGAGGAGAAGAGCTACGACTTTGGAGTGGTAGAGCTTGGTCGTTCGGGTTCCGGGAGTTGTTTTAGAGCCTCGTCTTCTTGTCAGGTGAGGGTTTAGCGTACGATAGGTAGTATTGGTCGATGTGAGGAGTTGCAACCTTGACTTAGATGAATATAGTTTTGCATGGAATTGGAAGAGAGTAAAAGGGGAAATTGTTCTGCATTGGATTGTTATGTAAATTGTGATGTTTGATGATTGTTGTGTGAATGTTAATTGCTGCATGATTGATAATTGTTGGCTGATGTGATGTGGTTGGATTGGGGAAACGATTAATGATGATGTTAAATGGATCAGACTTAGCAATGAGTGTAGAGGTGGGGGACGTGATTCTTGTGAATTGTATCTATACTTTGTGCTGACAGTTGTGGTTGCAGGAGGGTGGTCCTGCCAATGTGGGGTCGCCCTTAATTGATGAACAGGTGGATGGCTCCACCAATGTGGGGTCGTCCAATGAAGGATGTACATGAGGGTAACCCTACGACTCATGACATGGCTTCCCCTGTACTTGCAGGTGGGGGTGGCCGGTGAGCTAGCCGTTTACCCTTAAACTGTTTGTGTCGTGGGAGGCGTTGAATGTCTTGTGATGTGTGGTTATGTGTGATATGAGGTTATTGAATGATTTGGGTGGTGTTGGTTTACATGATGTTGGGATTGAGATGATGCTTGGTGTTGATGTATGAATTATGCAACGTGCCTTTTCGGTAGAATTGATGTTGTGTGTGAAGATGGTTGTTAATGTTTTTTAAAGTGGTAGACTTATGACTTATAATTGGCTAATAGAATTGGTAAGGGAATTTGTACGTGGAAGTGGATAATAGAACCGGTACGTGGAATTGACTTATGGAATTGGTTAGGGGAATTGGTGAATGGAATTGAGTAATGGAATTGGGTGTTCTGAATGCATGAGCTAGTTGAGCTGAGGTTGTATGACGGAATTGTATGAAAATGATGCTGTGTGTGTTGGTGATTGATTCTGTGTCTTGCGATTATTGTAATGAGGTTGGAGTCTTGGATGTGGATTGGTAAATGGTTGAGATGAACGAGGATGTTAGAATTGGTCGAATTGTGGCAAGGAATCGTGTTAGATGAAATATGTGAACTAGATAGATTAGGTGGTTTAATCTAGGTAACGCTCAATAGGAGAGTTGAAATGGTAAATTGATGTTGTCTTGATTGTTATGGTTATGTGGTGTTGGTTGACTTGTGTGATTGTATGGTTGACTTGTGTGAGTGTATGGTTGACTAGATGGCTAGGAATGGGAGTGAGGAGTTGGAACTGGACTTGGATGTGTTAGGTCTTGCATGAACCCTCGAGAGTAAAACTGGATAAACTGTCTTGTGATTACTATTTGATGAGCGTGCTGATTGATGTGTGATGTGGGGATTGGGATATAAGATGGTAGCTAATGTAGTCGATCTAGAAGTGTGAGACGGGATGGGGTTGGATGCGATGAATTCTATGATTGTATCTATTGTTGCCGGTTGTGGTTAGACTAGCATTATGTCTTAGAATTGGAACATAGAATTGGTGTTTGGAACTAGAACATGGATTTGTGGGGTGGAATCATGGTGTTGATTTGTGATGTGGATTTGGTGGTGTCAATTTGTGATGTGGATTTGTTGGATGTGGATTTGTGATGTGTAATTTGGGAAGTGGGTTTGTAAAGTGGAATTAATCAAATGGAATTGGGTAAATGGGATTTAAATGATAGAAACGGAAGGAGCCTGCACTGCCCCTAAAACTGCACTATGGGTGCTAAGTGCCTCTTCAAGGGAAAGAGGTGCGGTCACGTCTTCAAGGGAAAGGCGTGATTTGTTTGGTTGAGTCAAGTTAACGATTCCTTCAAGGGAAAGGTCTCGTGGTATCCTCCAAGGGAGAGGATGCGTCCTGGACCTCTCCAGGGGAGAGAGGTGCGTCAGGCCGGCAGGGGTGGTGCGGGATAAACTCCTTATGGCGCCTAATGAACTCATCTAGATAATCACTTGAGGTACATGTGTGTGTGTGTGACTGGTGTATGTTGTGTGTATTGGATTGTGCCTGTGCGATGCTTCTGATGAGCTGTGGTCGGTGTTGTGTTGAGTCTGTGGAACAAAGTTTGGGTTGGATTGTGCTTGGCTGATGTCGGTAATTGTGATTTGTGAGTTGTGTGGTTGATGGATGAGTGTGGGTACTATTCATGTTGGGAGATGTACTGTAGCTAAGTGTTGTATCGTGTGTCTGATGACTCCGTTGATGATGTTGTGTGGAGGATTGATGACTTGAGTACATTGCTGAATTTTATTACTTGTATACACATCGGTGGAGGTAAGTTCTTGTGTGATCACCTAGTGGCATGTTAGGAATTAAAATGAGTATGGTTGTGTCAGATCCCGTTGATTGTTTGTGTGCGGAGTTGGGATTGCTCTTAGGCTAGGTTCGGCGCATAGTTAAACCCAGTGGGTTCACTCAGTTTCATTAGGAAGCTGATTCCCTCTCAGTTTCTCTTTTCAGGTTCGCTTGTTAGTGTGAGTGAGTTGAAGTTCAGGTGTACTATTGAGTTCAGAAGAGTTGCAGGTTGGAGTTGTGAAGTGAAGATTAGGAAGCTATTGTGGAGTGGCCACTGTTTTAAATTTTAGATTTCAGTTGACACTTTTGGGTTGGGAGATTTGTAATCGTTTTGAGATTTGGTTTCGGATTTCAGTTGTATTTCAGTTTTATTAAGTGGAGGCCTCCTTCGTTTTGAACTTGTATTGAAGAGTTGTTTCTGTTTTCGCTGCGTTTTACTCTTTTTCTTTTAAAGCTGGTTCTTCAAGTAGCACTCAAACCGGTTCGACCACGGGTGAACTCGGGTCGGTTTGGGATGGGTGTTACAATGATTGCTGGCTATGGTTATATGTTGGGAAAGGGGAATGATTAATAATGATGATTAATGAATTGGTTGTAGTAACGAGTGTAGGAGGGTTGGGGTATGATGCTGTAACTGTATTTCTGCTTGGAATTGTTAATCTGTGGTTGCAGGAGGGTGGTCCTGCCAATGTGGGGTCACCCTAATTGATGAACAGGTGGATGGCTCCACCAATGTGGGGTCATCCAATGAAGGACGTACAGGAGGGTCACTCTACGACTCATGGCATGGCTTCCCCTATACTTGTAGGTGGGGGTGGCCGGTGAGCTAGCCGTTTATCCTTAAATTATTTGTGCCGTGGGAGGCGTTGAATGTCTTGTGATGTGTGGTTATGTGTGATGTGGGATTACTAAATGGTTTGGGTTGTGTTGGTTTGTGTGATGTTGGGATTGAGATGATGCTAGGTGTTGATGTATGAATTATGCAACGTGCCTTTTAGGTGGAATTGATGATGCGTGTGAAGGTGGTTGTTAATGTGTTTAGGGTGGTAGACTATGACTTAGAACTGGCTACTGGAATTGGTAGGGAATGTAGGTATGGAATTGGATAATAGAATCAGTACATGGAATTGACTTATGGAATTGGTTAAGGGAATTGGTGAATGGAATTGAGTAATGGAATTGGGTGGTCTGATTACATGAACTAGCTGAGCTGGGGTTGTATGATTGATTTGAATGAAATTGATGTTGTGTGTGATGGTGATTGATAGTGTGTCTAGTTGTTATGGTAATAAGGTTGGAGTCTTGGATGTGTATTGGTAAATGGTTGAGAAGAATGAGGATGTCAGAATTGGTAGAATTGTGCTAGAAATTGTGTTAGATGAAATATGTAAACTAGATAGATTATGTGGTTTAATCTAGTAACGCTCAATAGGAGAGTTGAAATGGTAAATTGATGTTGTCGTGATTGTTACTGTTATGTGGTGTTGGTTGACTTGTGTGATTGTATGGTTGACTTGTGTGAGTGTATGGTTGACTAGGTGGCTAAGAATGGGAGTGAGGAGCTAAAACTAAAATTTGAATGGAAGTAGCTCTCGCATGAACCCTTGAGAGGAAAAATGGATAACTGTCTTGTGATTACTGTTTGATGAGTGTGTTGATTGATGTGTGATGTGGGGATTGGGATGGAAGATGATGACTAATGATTTTGAACTAGAAATGTGAGATAGGATGGGATGGGATGAACTGAATTTCTATATTTGTACCTATCGTTGTCGGTTGTGGTTTATTGTAGAATTGTAACATGAATTGGATACGTTGAATTGGTTGAGTGGAATTGTGCTGTGTAATTCTGTTGTGAAACTGTGTTGTGGAATTGTGTGGTGGAATTGGTGTATGGAATTGGACAATGGAATTGGTACATGGAATTGGCTAGAGGAATTGGGACTTGGTTTGATTGATTGGAATTGCATTGTTGATTTGTGTAATTGATTTGGATTGTGATATGTGGATTGAGGTTTGGAATTGGATTAATTTTGAAATTGATGGTGGAACTATTGATGGTATTGATGATGTGAATTGGATGGAGTTGAGGAAGAATTGATTAATGGAATTGGTAGATGAATTTAAGGGATGAATTGATTGATGTGATTGAATGAAATGTTAGAATCTGAAGCAGCATGCACTGCCCCCTAAAACTGCACTGTGGGTGCTAAATGCCTCTTCGAGGGAAAGAGGTGCGGTCACGTCTTCTAGGGAAAGGCGTGATTTGTTTGGTTGAGTCAAGTTTACGATTCCTTCAAGGGAAAGGTCTCGTGGTATCCTCCAAGGGAGAGGATGCGTCTTGGACCTCTCTAGGGGAGAGAGGTGCGTCAGGCCGGCAGGGGTGGTGCGGGATAACTCCTTATGGCGCCTAATGAACTCATCTAGATAAATCACTTGAGATATGTGTGTGTGTGTGACTGGTGCATGTTGTGTGTATTGGATTGTGCTTGTGCGATGTTGCTAATGAGCTGTGGTCGGTGTTGGATTGTATGTGAATGGATTATGTGGTTGAGCTGAGCTGTAACTTCAATGTTGAACGCTTCATGTTTTTGATGATGTTAGGAATGCTGAATTGTTAATATGGGGAGATGCTTAATAACTCACCTAGAATGTAATGAGTTGAGTCGTGTCATGACTGTGTGATGTGTTGAGTCTGTGGAACAGAGTTTGGGTTGGATTGTTGGTAATGCCCTCAAGATCGTTGTGCGGGTTCAACAAAATAACTAACAAAGCTAACAAGCTAGGGTAGATCGTATTCTACGGGCCTTCTAATGATTGACTACTCAAATAAGCTAGCAAATTACTCAGGTTTAAGCACTTCGTGCATGGTGTGAGTTCCACGACTTCTAATTCTAAGAAACGCAGAAAAATTAAAAATTGAAACTAAGAACAGAATGGAAATTGGTTGATTAAAACAGAGATGACAGACGAACTTAGACTTTGAATCCCCCTTCGTACCCCAGAGCATTGGCAATCAACAGATCAGCGGATTTCGATTCTCATTCAATCAATTCTAAGACACCACCATAACTCCTGACCCTTAGGTTTAAGACCGGCGAACGTTCGCTCTATCCGTTCTAGCTACCAAGATTAATTAGTCGCCCGGGTACGGTCGCCTCTCGCAATGACTTAACTTAACTGGTGGAATTACTAACGATTTATGAGTTACTCTTGCAGTGGATTAACCCTAACAGGTTCCTACGAAAGGCACGCTCCAATTATAAGGTTAATTGTTCAATTTGATGTTTAAAGTAAGGCGAGCGTTCGCTTCTATCCTTAGCTTAACAAGAATCTAATCTAGGTGATCAATCCAGACAAGAAACATGAACAATGAAGAACAAATCAAACATGAAAGAGAAACTGATTGAACTTCGAATCTAATCACCGCCGATCCGTGACCGCTTTAAAGCCCTGAGTCACTTAGGGTTCATCTAGTCTAAGCTCTAAGAGTTTAGCTACTCATGTTTATCACAAAAGAATCAAATACAAAGAAAGAGTTCTTCATCCAGAGGAAGAACAGAAAAGAATATGAAAAACCTAATTAAGACGACTCTGGTAGACTTCGATCTTCGGTAAACTGCAATCCTAGCTCTGAGTCTTCGAGATGGAAGGGATGGCGTCACGATCTCTTTCTGGCTCTTCGGACTCTAAACTCTCTGCTCCAGAACTTCAAAGAATTCTGAATTTTGGTATTAGTTGGTAATTATGTTGTGTATGATCCTCTTCTCTTAATTTGGGCCGCGGGTTAAGTATTTATACTTAACCCTAAACTGCCGGATTTAGCCTCATATTTTCGCCGAAAATATTGAAGGATTTTCGCCAAAAATCTTAGTGTAAATGGATGGTCCGTCGGCTGCTTTTCTTCTGTGATTTTCGGATCAATTGTTCTCGGCGAAAACTTAGGGTTTTCGCCGAAAACTTCCTTTGATAAGCATCAGTTGATTTGTGCTGGGATTTTCGCCGAAAACACTAAGGGATTTTCAGCGAAAACTTTAGTGTAAACCGGGGCAGACTTTGGTTTGACTCGATTGACTCCTCGGATCGATTCCGGTGCAATTCCTCAAGTTTCCAATGCCTTAGACACGTCCTTGGCTACTTTATTTGACGGCAAAAACGTGTGCTAACATAAAAACACTAGAAAACCATCAAATAGACCCGAAACGGGCCAAAGTAACACAAATGGCACGAGATAGGGCAATTGATTGAATATTCGCTATTCTACCCTAAAAACCATGTTTTAAGCATGGAAATGTCGCTTAAATGAGGCTGATAATCACGTCAAATCAAGTGTCATCAAAATACCCTACACTTAAGCTTTTGCTTGTCCTCAAGCAAACTGAATAGAAATGCTCATGTTCACATATGATAAGATCGATTAAATTGGAGTTGAATCAAACACAATGAATTATTAGACAGATAGATCCTAGAACCAGAAACCTCAAATGCATACAGATCAGCCAAACTACCTGGTCTCACTAATAAACTGCACACGACAAGTAGTAGCAACCAATTATGCACGAATTTGACCTGACCGACCAGACTCCTCACACAGGAAATATTTTGTACAATGGGGAACTCTCACTCTCTGTGTTTAAGGACGTGTTTCTGCTCTCAATCATTTTCTGTCACCGAATTCTATCATAAGTTTGCAATTCAACCACATCTCCACCACTGTGACAACACGAGTAACCAGTCAAGAAGGACTTCCCTGCTAGGACTGTAACGAATTCTACACTACTTGGGTTTATAATGAGATGGATGATGGGAATGTATGATGATGGCTTTGGTGCGGTGTAGCTTTCGACTAACTTCCCTCGAATCTAATCTGCGGCTTCCTACCGTCTAACCAGACACGGGTGGAATAATGAACGCTCGTCCTATGATACCTCAAGCACCTAGCACTTTTATTATTTTTCTTTACACAATTTTTTTTTACTTTTCTTTTGACTTCGTTCTTCCATTTGTAGGGAGAAGAACGTTTTATTGAACTAAAAACTTTAAACTTTTTCCTTTTTCTGCTTTTTTCTTCTTTCATTTTTTTCGAAACTTGCTTCCTTTCCTCTTTTTTTCATTTGTGCCGATTCTTTTATTTTAGTTGCTAGAGGGGTTTACACGTCAGGACATAATAGCTAAGACCACCTGTTTAATGGTCTATAGGCAGGTTACCACAAACTGACTTCCGGTAGGTCAATCTAGAACTACAACCACAGGGGATCAACGGGGAAATGAAAGAATGGGAAATGGTTGTAATGTATTATCGAACCGAAAGAACAGGCCAAGCTCAAGGGTCTACACCTAATGTATTTTATCGTTGGGTAGGCTACCTGGCTTAGTAGCTGAATCTAGGTGCCCCTATCATTCTAGAACTCGTGTCATCGTGTGGTCTCGAGTAGGTCTCATGCAAATTCTAACTCATTCAAGCAAATAGAAAATCACTCAAAAAGAATTAAAATTGCAAGTTACGTGCAATGGATCAAAAGCTCACAGTTGGTTTGCTAGTTGGATTCGGTCATTTTCATGCAATCAAGGCTACAAACTACAAGTGTGATTTTAAAAATTCTGTTCTGACCAGGCAATTTAGCACCAAAGTATACAAGTTGGTTCTCAAGTTCTAGGTTAAGCAGTCTAACCATCATTATGAAAGTTTGAACAACAACTTAACATCAAAAATCAAGAACTAATTCATTCTAATGCTAGAGAGACTGGAATGGAATCACGAGGAACACAAAAACACAATCAAGGGCAATCAAGTTCATGCAAGGTTCTCTAGCATCCTACCCCACACTTAAATCGGACTGTGTCCTCACAGGACTAATTCTAGAGTTCAGAGTGAAGTAGAAGAACCTGGACCGAGATGGTTGGCGTAGGGGATGAGCACGGGTCCTCGGAGCGGAGGGAATCTACCAAAGCGAAGCAAAGGGAATCTCCCTACTGCCTACAAAACAAAAACAAATGAAACATAAAAAGGAAACCGGGACAAGTGTCCCGGATCCACACAGAAAAAAGTTGGATCGAAATCTGAAAAGAAGAAATAAAAAGAAGGGACAAGAAAGAGGATACAACCCGACCACTGCTGGTCAGGTGGGTCGGGAGGTGGAAAGTGGAGGAAATCGCCGAGCTGACGTTGCCACGCCATCTATGCCTCATACCGCCTATCAGCGCGGTGCATATGTTGCTGCATAATAGTCCATCTCGCCTCTTGAGTGGCATTGTCGGTGATGCGCCACTCCTGCAGTCGCTCATACAGCTCCCCAACATCCGCGGGATGCAGGTGGTGCTGCGGGTGAGGCGCCTGATATGGATCTGGGATGGCCGGCGGTGACTGGCGTGCATACCGTGCCTGATGGTGTGGCGAGGGAGTATGGTCATGAAACTCTGGCTCGTACTGAGGCTGAGACTCCTCAGAATCATCTTCTTCCTCCGATTCATCCTTGTCTGGAGGGGAGGATCCGCTGCTACCTGGGGACTGAGGTCCAGCTCTAGGTCGTACTCGACCGCCAAATCTCCTCCAACGGTGCGTACTCTGCGGCGTGGGATGTTCGGGCCATATTCATGGCTGAGGCCGAAGGAGATGATGAGTCGGCCGATGAAGCTGCCTCCCAGGAGTGAGCGAGGTGGCGTCCTCCTCTTGGTCTTCTGGCGGAAGATGCGAGCAAGCACCCATCCGGGGTGAAGAGGGTAGCTCTCCCGGATGGCGCGAAGAAGCAGAAGTTCCTCCTTGCTGATATGGTGGTGGTCCTTCTCTGGAGCATATAATAGCGATCTACGCCAAACCATATGAATGTACTTATAGAGAGGGTGAGAGAGAGACTTAACTGAATTATGGTCCGTGAGACGATCGCCGGGCACTCCAGTCATGTGGCTCCAGAGTGCGTGGTATGCCTCTCCGTTCGCCCAGCCGAGGTGATGATCATGGTAATGCTCGTAAGGGATGCCTAGATGAGCTGCAAACTCATCATAGGTGAGGGTCCTGTACACCCCGCCCAGATAGAAGGAAACGACCTTCTTGCTCTGCCTCCTCTTGTGCTCGTCCAGATCAAAAGTGGCCCAGAACTCCTGAAGAGCGACGTCTGGGAAGTCGGAAGCTATGGTGGTCAGCTCTAGGAGGCCGGCCGGTGCCAGGGCATCGTGCACATTCCGGTGGTAGTCCTCATCGTGATCGAAGAGAGACTCCATGGAAAGTGGTCGAACATTAGCCCCTGGAACATGCTCGAGCTTCTTGTAGCACTCAAAGTAGTAGTCGGGTAGACGAGCAACAGTGCGATGGTGCCCAGCACGGCCAGGGAATGCTGGTGGAGGGCTCTGGATGGTGGGTGTGACGGGAGCGGGGGCTCTGGAGCTCGAGGCGGCGTCAAGTCTCTGCTTGGTCCTGCGCTCATAAGTGGTGTTCCTAAAAAAGAAAACAAACTAGATTAGTCCAACTAAAACCCTACCCCACACTTAGTCGAAAAAACTCAATTTCACAAAGAAATAAGGAAAACCGAGTGTTGGTAAGCAAAGCAGACTTACCAGTAATCACAAACAATAAAATACATTCCCAGGAACAGCCAGAATGGAATTAGCACAATCAGAGTTCAGAAGTCAAACCGACATTCAAAAAGTCAACATAATAGAACATTGAACCCTAATCATGACAAGACTATCACAAAGAGGAGAATGACGGTATAATATGATCTCAGATGGCAAACACAATAATCGGAACGATTATGAGCACATAAGGCAGCCAAATGATCAAAAATAGTTCACCTCACAAGGAATAGGACTTAGGCATAGAAAACACATGATCAAACGATATGAAAATTAAGCACAACACTCCCTAAGCATGCTAGAACAGTGCAACAAGTTCAGCTAACCTAGTTCACACAAAATCAGTCGGCACGCAAATCGAGGTAAACAAAAAAGTCAACCAAAAGTCAACCCTGGCGAAATTTAGCAATTAACATGTCAAAAGATTCGCAATGAAAAGTTCTGCAACTTACCTTGAAGCCATGGATGCTAAAAATGAACGGATTGGGAGAAATTGGTGAAAAATCAAAAATTTTAGGGTTTGGGTGAACTAGAGCTGTAGAGCTCCGATTCGGCTGTTCTAGGGCTTAGATTGATCGGAAATAGAAGGGGAAGGGAGCGGCGGCGACGGCGGTAGCGGTCGGCGATGGCGAAAATAAGGCGGTGGTCGGCGGGTTTATTTTAAACAGAGGGGGAGGTTTTTGGCTTCGGTTTCGAAAATGAAGAAGGAAGAGAGAGAGGGTGAATCCGGATTTTAAAATGAAAATTTGGTTGATTTTCAAAGGAATTTTCGGCGAAAATAAGTGCAAGTTTTCACCAAAAATGTTAGTTAAAAAGTACTGCCGGTTTTCAAAAGAATTTTCGCCGAAAATGTGGAATAGTTTTCGCCGAAAATGTTAGTTAAAAACATCTGGAAAACTCAGTGGGTTTTCAAAGAGAATTTTCGCCGAAAACATGGGTTATTTTCGCCAAAAATATTGAACTCTACGATTGAAAATATTTTGGCAATCCCGGCAAACTTCAGAAAATCACAGTTAAATCCACAAAAATCGGAAAGACCTCAATCAACTTGCAAATAACACTATGACAAACAGACTACATACGAAAAATAAGAAATCACTGACACTTTTGGCTCCCCCGAACGGACTCTAAAAGACTAAGGTTGACACAAATAAAAAACGGACTCCAGCCGTGGGCTGCCTCCCACGAAGCGCTCTTTTATTAACGTCCTTGAGCTGGATGATTGATGACACTCGATTTGACGTGATTTTCATCCCCATTTAAGCGACATTTCATGCCCCTTTGATGCCATTTTGATGAGTATTTGGTGTATTTGTCGTAACTTCGTGATTATAGGCTCCTAGTGCATACATGTCCATTATTGGCTGTTTTTACCCTTTTTGTGAGATTTTATGTTGAGCCTCCAGGTTACCACATTATAGAGGACTCTCTCACGAGTCCAGTGCTTCAAACAGGGACCAAATCGGAGTTCAAACGGAGCGGGAATCATCGAAACAAGTTGGAGCTGGTTTTTAACTAACATTTTCGGCGAAAATCTGGTGATGTTTTCGGCGAAAATTCCTTTGAAAATCCGGGCAGAAACCCTAATTTTCAGCCTTTTCCAACTTGTAAAGGGTTTCCCTGCTTTGGCGCCAGACGTAGTCACCAGACGTAGTCGTTAGACAGTTCCCTGCTTTGGCGCTTAAACCTGTCTTCCTTGATCACCTAGTTTAGATTCTTGTTAAGTTGAGGATAGAAGCGAACGCTCGCCTCTCTTTAAAACATCAATTCGACCAGTTAACCTTATAATTGGAGTGTGCCTTTCGTAGGAACCGATTAGGGTTAATCCGCTTCAAGAGTAACTCATAAATCATTAGTAATTGCACCAGTTAATTAAGTCGTTGCGAGAGGCGATCGTACCCGGGCGGCTAGTTAATCTTGGTAGTTAGATCGGATAGAGTGAACGTTCGCCAGTCTTAAACCTAAGGGTAAGGAGTTATGGTGGTGTATAGAAATCGATTGAATTAGAATTGAAAACCACTGATCTGTTGATTGCCAATGCTCTGGTGATCTAAGGGGGATTCGAAATCTAAGTTCGTCTATCTTCTCGTTAGTCAACCTTTTACTTTTCTGTCTTTTATTTTCCTACTTTATTAGATTAGAAGTCGTGGAACTCACACCACGCACTAAGTGTTTAAACCTGAGTAATTTGCCAGCTTCTTTGAGTAGTCGATTAGTAGAAACCCTGTGGAATATGATCTAGTCTACTTTGGTAGGTTAGTTATTTGATACCGCTAAAACTGCAGCATCAAATTGGCGCCGTTGCCGGGGACTCTTCTAATTGTTTGAAAGAAGAGTTGGCAAATTATTCTCCTTAATGCTAGCATCGGAGTTCATAAAGTAGAGCTTCGGGGCTTCTCCGGTGAGCATGAATTTCTTCCCGTTCGCGTGTAAGAGCTTGGTACGTCCGTCGGGAAGGTGGTCAGTGATCTTGAATGGTCCGAATAGTTCTGTCAAGGGATCATCTTCCACAAGGAAGACAGTGGACGGAATGAGAACGATCGGCTCCTTCTTTTCTTTAACCTCCGGCTTGATATCACCAGGATCGGTGATCGTCAGTATTTCCTTAGGAGATGCTTTTGGCTTCTCCTTCCATACTTGTTCCGGCGCCGGTAGCTTGGAACGAATTGGTGGTGCAGCCGGCTCGGTGGAAAGTGGCGGCACAACTGGTCTCCAGACCATGTGAGTCTTCATCTTCTTGTTCTTTCCCCGAGGTCTGCTAGGTTTTGTGCTTGGTGGCTTAGAAGAGGCTTTGAGTTCCTTCTTCTTTGGCGTCTGAAGAACAGATTTCGGTTTCTGCAAGATAACCTGTCCAGCACCTACAACAACAATTGATCTAGGCACACTAGAAGAGATATCAGTAACGGAGTTGACCGGAGTTAACTTCACAGTTTCAACAGCTAAATAATGAAATTCTTCAGTCTTAGGATTATATTTCATTCCGTCTTTAAGGCGGAACGTGACCGTTTCTTTACCAACTCTCAAAGTTAAAGAACCATTTGGAACGTTAATTTGCATTCCAGTAGTAGCCATGAAAGGTCGTCCTATGAGAATGGTAGAATCATCCTTACTAGTGTCAATGATAACAAAGTCAGCTAAGAACACGAAAGGACCACATTTAGTAACAACGTCTTTTATCTCTCCCCTAGGGGTTTTAAGTGATCTATCAGCAAAGACAAGTTGCATACTAGGCGGTTCAAGTTCTCCTAGGTTCAATTTTTTGTATAGGCTCATAGGCATAACATTAACAGACGCGCCAAGATCAACCAAACAGCGTTCTATCTCAACAATATAATGACAAGAGGTAGAGTGAAAGAACCAGGATCAGAACACTTAGCTGGATATGGAGAGGAAGGTTTCTTACTACGAGCATCAGGATATCCTTCTTTATTCCCCTTCATGCCAGTCTCGATCCTTGCATTCGGCAGCAATGCTCTTGGAAAAGGAGGCTTCACGACATACGGTGCAAGAGGAGGATCTTCCTTCTTAGGCGCCACTTCCAGTGCTTCTTTCTTCTCTGGAGTATCAGCGATCCTGCGTAAAACAGAACAAGCGTCAGCAGATAAGCTTGTAAATTTTTTAACAGTTACCATCTTGGCTTGCTCCTTTCTCGGATTCGGCTCTGCCTGGCTCGGAAGTTGGCCAAATGGTCGACCAGATGCTAGCATGCTTGAGATGTTGTTCACAGCTTGCTCAATTCTTTGGCCGGCTGCTATCTGTTCTTGATTGAGAGGAGCTTGAGCTTTAAACTGACTGTCATGATCATCGAGTCTGGTGATGATCTGACTAAGCTTCTTGTCCAGGTCACTACGTTGTTTTCCTTCTGGTACTGCTGCCCTGGATAGGTGTTATTCAAATATTGATTCTGGCGATTGCCAGGAGCAGTTCCATAGTTACCCAGATTACGGTGCGGCGGCTGATAGACACCTGCCGGTGGATGGTTACGCTTCTGATCCTGAGCTGGACCAGCTGGGCGGTTATTCTAGTTCTGGTTATGGTTGGCGCCAGCATTATAGGGAGGTCTGTCTTGATAGTTCCCTTGCTGCCTGAAGTTGCGGTAGCCAGCATAACCATTTTGATTATTAACGAAGCCTTGTTGAACGGAATTTACCTCTTCAGCAGACCAGACTTCTGTCTTACCAAAATTCTGGCAACAGCCTCCGTTATGTGTGCAAGCTCCACACCACTCGCAATCAGCAACATAGACAGAAGCTGCTGGCGGTTTGATTGGTGTGGAAGACTTCTTCAGATGCTTCTCTACTTCGGCCTTGATAGCTGCTTCGAGATCGAGCTTGCTCCTTGATCCTTCAGATTGTCGTTCCCAGTTCCTTGACTTGGAAGCACAGTTTGCGAAGTGAAGAAGAGCAGCTTCAGGTGTGAGCGTGGTGCAATCCCCTTCAGCTAGAGATTCTTCTCGAAGTCCTCGAGCAAAGATTTCAGCTAACTGCCTCTGCTCGAATCCATGATGAGGACAGTTGTAGAGAAGTTCTTGGAATCGATTCCAAGTATCGTATAAGCTTTCTCCTTCTTTCTGGGAGAATCTAGCAATACTGTCCTTGATGGCTGTTGTTCAGGCAGGAGGAAAGTATTTTTCAACGAAATCCTGAGCCAGAGTATCCCAATCAGTGTAATATCCAGGTGGTTTGCCAGTAAGCCACCTCTTAGCAGCGCCTTTCAGAGAGAATGGGAAAGCTCTCAAACAAAGAGTATTCTTATCGAGGTTTCCGTTCTTGAAAGTGCTGCAGAGATCAAGGAAGTCTGCAAGATGAGTGCCCGAATTGTCTAGGGGCCTGCCTTCGAACTGTAGATCCCTAGAGATCATAGTCAAGAATGGAATCTTGATCTCATAGTCAGGATCTCCTTCAATGCGCGGTACGGCAATGGCAGATCGAATGCTAGTCGCGCTCGGCTTGTTGTAATCAGCTAGACTTTTCTGTGCAGGTGGTGGTGGTGGATTTCCGCCTGGTGGTGGTGGTTGTAATTGATCAGTCATGGTAGGAGATGGAGGAGGTGAAAGTGACTCGGTGTATGAAACGGATGTAGGTGACGGTACAGGTGAAGATGGAGATGAAGAACTCTCCTTCAGTTCCTCAATCTTAATCGGAGTGATGGATGGAGGTGGATTGATTCTGCTTCTCCTTGGAATCTGTGATTGTCGAGGTGGAGCAGAACTGCTTGGTCTCTCTATACTCTTAGCCTTGTCGGTTTGAGAGTGAGTCCAAGGGCGGCGATGCATACACCTGTGAACAACCTACAAATAACAAAAACAACAAAATCAGTGTAAAATCGAAGTGGGTGGAAAATGAAAGATGGAAAGTAGAAGATAAATTGCCAGTTCTTCTTTCAAACAATCAAAAGAAGTCCCCGGCAACGGCGCCAATTTGGTAATGCCCTCAAGATCGTTGTGCGGGTTCAACCAAATAACTAACAAAGCTAACAAGCTAGGGTAGATCGTATTCCACGGGCCTTCTAATGATTGACTACTCAAATAAGCTAGCAAATTACTCAGGTTTAAGCACTTCGTGCGTGGTGTGAGTTCCACGACTTCTAATTCTAAGAAACGCAGAAAAATTAAAAATTGAAACTAAGAACAGAATGGAAATTGGTTGATTAAAACAGAGATGACAGACGAACTTAGACTTTGAATCCCCCTTCGTTCCCCAGAGCATTGGCAATCAACAGATTAGCAGATTTCGATTCTCATTCAATCAATTCTAAGACACCACCATAACTCCTGACCCTTAGGTTTCAGACCGGCGAACGTTTGCTCTATCCGTTCTAGCTACCAAGATTAATTAGTCGCCCGGGTACGGTCGCCTCTCGCAACGACTTAACTTAACTGGTGGAATTGCTAACGATTTATGAGTTACTCTTGCAGTGGATTAACCCTAACCGGTTCCTACGAAAGGCACGCTCCAATTATAAGGTTAATTGTTCAATTTGATGTTTAAAGTAAGGCGAGCGTTTGCTTATATCCTTAGCTTAACAAGAATCTAATCTAGGTGATCAATCCAGACAAGAATCTGAAAAGAATCTGAAAGCCCTAATTAAGACGATTCTGGCAGACTTCGATCTTCGGTAAACTGCAATCCTAGCTCCGAGTCTTCGAGATGGAAGGGATGCGTCACGATCTCTTTCTGGCTCTTCGGACTCTAAACTCTCTGCTCCAGAACTTCAGAGAATTCTGAAGTTTGGTATTAGTTGGTAATTATGTTGTGTATGATCCTCTCCTCTTAATTTGGGACGCCGGTTAAGTATTTATACTTAAGCCTAAACCGCCGGATTTAGCCTCATATTTTCGCCAAAAATATTGAAGGATTTTCGCCGAAAATCTTAGTGTAAATAGATGGTCCGCCGGCTGCTTTTCTTCTGTGATTTTTGGATCAATTGTTCTCGGCGAAAACTTAGGGTTTTCACCGAAAACTTCCTTTGATAAGCATCAGTCGATTTGTGCTGGGATTTTCGCCGAAAACACTAAGGTATTTTCGGCGAAAACTTTAGTGTAAACCGAGGCAGACTTTGGTTCGACTCGATTGACTCCTTCGATCAATTCCGTTGCAATTCCTCGAGGTTCCAACGCCTTAGACACGTCCTTGGCTACTTTATTTGACGGCAAGAACTTGTGCTAACATAAAAACACTAGAAAACCATCAAATAGACCCGAAACGGCCCAAAGTAACAGAAATGGCACAAGATAGGGCAATTGGTTGAATATTAGCTATTCTACCCTAAAAACCATGTCTTAAGCAAGGAAATGTCGCTTAAATGAGGCTGATAATCACGTCAAATTGAGTGTCATCAATTGTGCTTGGTTGATGTCGGTAATTGTGAAACTGTGAATTGTGAGTTGTGTGGTTGATGGATGAATGTGGGTGTTATTCGTGTTGGAAGATGTACTGTGGCTAAGTGTTGTATCGTGTGTCTGATGACTCCATTGATTGTGTTGTGTTGAGGATTGATGACTTGAGTACATTGCTGAATTATTATTAATTGTATATACACCGGTGAAGGTAAGTTCTTGTGAGATCCCCTAGTGGCATGTTTGGAATTAAAATGAGAAGAGCTGTGTCAGATCCCGATGATTGTTTGTGTGCAGAGTTGGGATCGCTCTTAGGCTAGGTTCGGTGCATAGTTAAACCCAGTGGGTTCACTCAGTTTCATTAGGAAGCTGATCCCCCTCTAGTTTCTCTTTTCATGTTCGCGTGGTAGTGAGAGTGAGTTGGAGATCAGGTGTGTTGTTGAGTTCAGAAGAGTTGCATTTGGAGTTGTGAAGTGAAGATTAGGAAGCTACTTTGGAGTGACCATTGTTTTGGATTTATGTTTCAGTTGACATTTTGGGTTGGGAGATTTTGTAAATGGTTGTTGGATTTTGGCATTTCAGTTTGTACTCGATTTTATTCTATTGGAAGTGCTTCCGTCGTACTTTGGATTTAAGTTTATTTTGAATTTAAAGGTTGTTTCCCTTCTTAATTTAAACGCTGAATCTTTGAGTAACACTCATACCGGTTCGACCACGGGTACACCCGGGTTGGTTTGGGATGGGTGTTACAAGTGGTATTAGAGCCTGGTTAGTCGCTGCTGCATTGATGATTCGTCTATTCTTCTAGAGGAGTAATTAACCTCATAGGGTGAAGGGATGAAGCATCGGCGCAGGACCAACTTTCCAGGGATTTTCAAACTGTTTTGAAATGGGTGGGAAGTTTCGAAAGGAAAGTGTTTGATCTTGAAAGGAAAGTGATTTGAAATGCAATGTGATTTATGAAAATTGGTCAACTGAAAGGTTTTGTGTCCTCCTGTAGTGAAGAGGGTGTCGGAGTAGTTTGGGAGTGAAAGTGGTAGTAGACTAGGAGGTTGGTTGGAAGAGTAGAGCTGTTGTAGATTTTGGCTAGGTTGGTGGAGTGTTCGAGGAGTTTGAAGTTCTGGTCGGAGGTGTTAGTTGGTAGTTTCAGGCTTTTCTTGAGTTGTGCTTTGTTGTGCCCTTGTGTTGTGATTGTGCTCTTGTGTGAGTTGTGTTTGGTTGTGTTCTTGTGGGGTGTAGTGACGTCGAGGTTCGGTTGTGCATGTCTGTTAGGTAGAAGTTCGGAGTAGTGTGGGAGTACTGCCCTTAGAAGGTGTGTGTTGCTAGAGCCATTAAGAGGGAGTTTCGGGAGGTGATGTCATCCCTGTGTTGCTGCATTTGTTGCAGTGATTTGTGGTTGCGTTGCTAGAGCGAGTTGGGTTGTGATTTCGGGGATGAAATCTTTTGAAGTTGTGGAGACTTGTAACATCCCCGCCCAACCGAACGGTTTGGAACTTGAGTTTGGATGGTTTAGACATTAAAAACAATGTTCTTGAGGCCCCATCGAAGTCCGGGATGTTCATAGTTGAGTCGGGTTGAAGATACAAGCGACTACGTGAGAATTGGCAAAAGGTGACAGATTACAACACACAGCCATGTGTTATAGAAACACACCGTGTTGTTTGAAACAACACGCCGTGTTTCTTGTGTCTGCCACAAAAGGCAACTTTTCAGCACGGATTTCCATAACTTCCCCTTCTTTCTCTTTCCCGAAAATGCCTTTGACGAACCAAAAACCCCCTTAGGTTCAATCCTTGATTACGGGAGTTGTAGATCTCAGATTGACGATCTGTTTTTTGCTACGCGTTCATGGCGACGAGAGGAAGAGATCGCTAGTCGTGGTTATGGGTATTTCGGATCGAGGTGCAGTCAGTGGCAGAAGGAAGAGCTACGAGTTTGGAGTTGTAGAACTTGGCGGTTTGGGTTCCGGGAGATGTTTTAGAGCCTCGTCTTCTTGTCAGGTGAGGGTTTAGCATAAGATAGGTAGTATGGTCGGTGTGAGGAGTTGCAATTTTAACCTAGATGAATGTGGGACTTGCATGAATTGGAAGAGAGTAAAAGGGGAAATTGTTCTGCGTTTGGTTTCTGTGTATTTGTGATGATTGGTGATTGTTGTTTGGATGTTTATGTGATGATTATGATGATGATTGCTGACTGTGGTTATATGTTGGGACAGAGGAATGATTAATAATGATGATTGATGAATTAGATGTAGTAACGAGTGTAGGAGGGTTGGGGTATGATGCTGTAACTGTATTTCTGCTTGGAATTGTTAATATGTGGTTGCAGGAGGGTGGTCCTGCCAATGTGGGGTCACCCTAATTGATGAACAGGTGGATGGCTCCACCAATGTGGGGTCGTCCAATGAAGGATGTACAGGAGGGTAACCCTACGACTCATGACATGGCTTCCCCTGTACTTGTAGGTGGGGGTGGCCCGTGAGCTAGCCGTTTACCCTTAAACTGTTTGTGTCGTGGGAGGCGTTGAATGTCTTGTGATGTGTGGTTATGTGTGATGTGGGATTACTAAATGATTTGGATTGTGTTGGTTTGTGTGATGTTGGGATTGAGATGATGCTAGGTGTTTATGTATGAATTATGCAACGTGCCTTTTAGGTGGAATTGATGATGCGTGTGAAGGTGGCTATTAATGTGTTTAGGGTGGTAGAGTATGACTTAGAACTGGCTACTGGAATTGGTAGGGAATGTAGGTATGGAATTGGATAATAGAATCAGTACGTGGAATTGACTTATGGAATTGGTTAAGGAAATTGGTGAATGGAATTGAGTAATGGAATTGGGTGGTCTGATTGCATGAACTAGCTGAGTTGGGGTTGTATGATTGATTTGAATGAAATTGATGTTGTGTGTGATGGTGATTGATAGTGTGTCTTGTGGTTATGGTAATAAGGTTGGAGTCTTGGATGTGGATTGGTAAATGGTTGAGAAGAATGAGGATGTCAGAATTGGTAGAATTGTGCTAGAAATCGTGTTAGATGAAATATGTGAACTAGATAGATTATGTGGTTTAATCTAGTAACGCTCAATAGGAGAGTTGAAATGGTAAATTGATGCTGTCGCGATTCTTACTGTTATGTGGTGTTGGTTGACTTGTGTGATTGTATGGTTGACTTGTGTGAGTGTATGGTTGACTAGGTGGCTAAGAATGGGAGTGAGGAGCTAAAACTAAAGTTAGAATGGAAGTAGGTCTCGCATGAACCCTTGAGAGTAAAAATGGATAACTGTCTTGTGATTACTGTTTGATGAGTGTGCTGATTGATGTGTGATGTGGGGATTGGGATGGAAGATGATGACTAATGATTTTGAACTAGAAATGTGAGATAGGATGGGATGGGATGAACTGAATTTCTATATTTGTACCTATCGTTGTCGGTTGTCGTTTAGTGTAGAGTTGTAACATGAATTGGATACGTTGAATTGGTTGAGTGGAATTGTGCTGTGTAATTCTGTTGTGAAGCTGTGTTGTGGAATTGTGTGGTGGAATTGGTGTATGGAATTGTATGGTGGAATTGGTACATGGAACTGGCTAGAGGAATTGGGACTTGGTTTGATTGATTGGAATTGCATTGTTGATTTGTGTAATTGATTTGGATTGTGATATATGGATTGAGGTTTGGAATTTGATTAATTTTGAAATTGATGGTGGAACTGTTGATGGTCTTGATGATGTGAATTGGATGGAGTTGAGGAGAATTGATTAATGGAATTGGTAGATGAATTTAAGGGATGAATTGATTGATGTGATTGAATGAAATGTTAGAATCCGAAGGAGCCTGCACTGCCCCCTAAAACTGCACTGTGGGTGCTAAATGCCTCTTCGAGGGAAAGAGGTGCGGTCACGTCTTCAAGGGAAAGGCGTGATTTGTTTGGTTGAGTCAAGTTTACGATTCCTTCAAGGGAAAGGTCTCGTGGTATCCTCCAAGGAGAGGATGCATCTTGGACCTCTCCAGGGGAGAGAGGTGCGTCAGGCCGGCAGGGGTGGTGTGGGAAAACTCCTTATGGCGCCTAATCAAATCATCTAGATAAATCACTTGAGATATATGTGTGTGTGTGACTGGTGCATGTTGTGTGTATTGGATTGTGCTTGTGCGATGTTGCTAATGAGCTGTGGTCGGTGTTGGATTGTATGTGAATGGATTATGTGGTTGAGCTGAGTTGTAACTTCGAAGTTGAACGCTTCATGTTTTTTATAATGTTAGGAATGATGAACTGTTAATATGGGGAGATGCTTAATAACTCACCTAGAATGTAATGAGTTGAGTCGTGTCATGACTGTGTGATGTGTTGAGTATGTGGAACAGAGTTTGGGTTGGATTGTGCTTGGTTGATGTCGGTAATTGTGAAACTGTGAATTGTGAGTTGTGTGGTTGATGGATGAATGTGGGTGCTATTCGAGTTGGAAGATGTACTGTGTCTTAGTGTTGTATCGTGTGTCTGATGACTCCGTTGATTGTGTTGTGTTAAGGATCGATGAGTTGAGTACATTGCTGAATTTTTATTAATTGTATATACATCGGTGAAGGTAAGTTCTTGTGTGATCCCCTAGTGGCATGTTAGGAATTAAAATGAGAAGGGTTGTGTAAGATCCCGTTGATTGTTTGTGTGCGGAGTTGGGATCGCTCTTAGGCTAGGTTCGGCGCATAGTTAAACCCAGTGGGTTCACTCAGTTTCATTAGGAAGCTGATCCCCTTCTAGTTTCTCTTTTCAGGTTCGCGTGGTAGTGAGAGTGAGTTGGAGATCAAGTGTGTTGTTGAGTTCAGAAGAGTTGTAGTTGGAGTTGTGAAGTGAAGATTAGGAAGCTACTTTAGAGTGACCATTGTTTTGGATTTATGTTTCAATTGACATTTTGGGTTGGGAGATTTTGTAAATGGTTGTTGGATTTTGGCATTTCAGTTTGTACTCGATTTTATTCTATTAGAAGCGCTTCCGTCGTACTTTGGATTTAAGTTTATTTCGAATTTCAAGGTTGTTTCCCTTCTTAATTTAAACGCTGAATCTTCGAGTAGCACTCATACTGGTTCGACCACGGGTACACCCGGGTCGGTTTGGGATGGGTGTTACAAGTGGTATCAGAGCCTGGTTAGTCGCTGCTGCGTTGATGATTCGTCTATTCTTCTAGAGGAGTAATTAACCTCATAGGGAGAAGGGATGAAGCATCGGCACAGGACCAACTTTCCAGGGATTTTCAAACTGTTTTGAAATGGTTGGGAAGTTTTGAAAGGAAAGTGTTTGATCTTGGAAGGAAAGTGATTTGAAATGCAATGTGATTTATGAAAATTGGTCAACTGAAAGGTTTTGTGTCCTCCTGTAGTGAAGAGGGTCTCGAGTAGTTTGGGAGTGAAAGTGGTAGTAGACTAGGAGGTTGGTTGGAAGAGTAGAGCTGTTGTAGATTTTGGCTAGGTTGGTGGAGTGTTCGAGGAGTTTGAAGTTCTGGTCGGAGGTGTTAGTTGGTAGTTTTAGGCTTTTCTTGAGTTGTGCTTTGTTGTGCTCTTGTGTTGTGATTGTACTCTTGTGTGAGTTGTGTTTGGTTGTGTTCTTGTGGGTGTAGTGACGTCGAGGTTCAGTTGTGCGTGTCTGTAAGGTAGTAGTTCGGAGTAATGTGGGAGTACTGCCCTTAGAAGGTGTGTGTTGCTAGAGCCGTTAAGAGGGTGTTTCAAGAGGTGATGTTCCCTGTGTTGCTGCATTTGTTGCAGTGATTTGTGGTTGCGTTGCTAGAGCGAGTTGGGTTCTGATTTCGGGGATGAAATCTTTTAAAGTTGTGGAGACTTGTAACATCCCCACCCAACCGAATGGTTTGGAACTTGAGTTTGGATGGTTTAGACATTGGAAACAAAGTTCTTGAGGCCCCATCGAAATCCGGGACGTTCATAGTTGAGTCGGGTTGAAGATACAAGCGATTACGTGAGAATTGGCAAAAGGTGACAGATTACAACACACAGTCGTGTGTTATAGAAACACACCGTGTTGTTTGAAACAACATGCCATGTGTTATAGAAACACGCCGTGTTTCTTGTGTCTGCCATAAAAGGCAACTTTTCAGCACGGATTTCCATAACTTCCCCTTCTTTCTCTTTCCCCGAAAATGCTTTTGACGAACCAAAAACCCCCTTAGGTTCAATCCTTGATTCCGGGAGTTGTAGAGCTCCGATTGACAATCCGTTTCTTCCTACGTGTTCATGGCGACGAGAGGAAGACATCACTAGTCATGGTTCTGGGTATTTCGGATCGAGATGCTGTCAGTAGCAGAAGGAAGAGCTACGAGTTTGGAGTTGTAGAACTTGGCGGTTCGGGTTCCGGGAGTTGTTTTAGAGCCTCGTCTTCTTGTCATGTGAGGGTTTAGCGTACGATAGGTAGTATGGTCGGTGTCAGGAGTTGCAATTTTAACCTAGATGAATGTAGGACTTGCATGAATTGGAAGAGAGTAAAAGGAGAAATTGTTCTGCGTTTGGTTTATGTGTATTTGTGATGATTGGTGATTGTTGTTTGGATGTTTATGTGATGATTATGATGATGATTGCTGACTGTGGTTATATGTTGGGACAGGGGAATGATTAATAATGATGATTAATGAATTGGATGTAGTAACGAGTGTAGGAGGGTTGGGGTATGATGCTGTAACTGTATTTCTGCTTGGAATTGTTAATATGTGGTTGCAGGAGGGTGGTCTGCCAATGTGGGGTCACCCTAATTGATGAACAGGTGGATGGCTCCACCAATGTGGGGTCGTCCAATGAAGGACGTACAGGAGGGTAACCCTACGACTCATGACATGGCTTCCCCTGTACTTGTAGGTGGGGGTGGCCCGTGAGCTAGCCGTTTACCCTTAAACTGTTTGTGCCGTGGGAGGCGTTGAATGTCTTGTGATGTGTGGTTATGTGTGATGTGGGATTACTAAATGATTTGGATTGTGTTGGTTTGTGTGATGTTGGGATTGAGATGATGCTAGGAGTTTATGTATGAATTATGCAACGTGCCTTTTAGGTGGAATTGATGATGCGTGTGAAGGTGGCTATTAATGTGTTTAGGGTGGTAGAGTATGACTTAGAACTGGCTACTGGAATTGGTAGGGAATGTAGGTATGGAATTGGATAATAGAATCAGTACGTGGAATTGACTTATGGAATTGGTTAAGGAAATTGGTGAATGGAATTGAGTAATGGAATTGGGTGGTCTGATTGCATGAACTAGCTGAGCTGGGGTTGTATGTTTGATTTGAATGAAATTGATGTTGTGTGTGATGGTGATTGATAGTGTGTCTTGTGGTTATGGTAATAAGGTTGGAGTCTTGGATGTGGATTGGTAAATGGTTGAGAAGAATGAGGATGTCAGAATTGGTAGAATTGTGCTAGAAATCGTGTTAGATGAAATATGTGAACTAGATAGATTATGTGGTTTAATCTAGTAACGCTCAATAGGAGAGTTGAAATGGTAAATTGATGCTGTCGCGATTCTTACTGTTATGTGGTGTTGGTTGACTTGTGTGATTGTATGGTTGACTTGTGTGAGTGTATGGTTGACTAGGTGGCTAAGAATGGGAGTGAGGAGCTAAAACTAAAGTTAGAATGGAAGTAGGTCTCGCATGAACCCTTGAGAGTAAAAATGGATAACTGTCTTGTGATTACTGTTTGATGAGTGTGCTGATTGATGTGTGATGTGGGGATTGGGATGGAAGATGATGACTAATGATTTTGAACTAGAAATGTGAGATAGGATGGGATGGGATGAACTGAATTTCTATATTTGTACCTATCGTTGTCGGTTGTCGTTTAGTGTAGAGTTGTAACATGAATTGGATACGTTGAATTGGTTGAGTGGAATTGTGCTGTGTAATTCTGTTGTGAAGCTGTGTTGTGGAATTGTGTGGTGGAATTGGTGTATGGAATTGTATGGTGGAATTGGTACATGGAACTGGCTAGAGGAATTGGGACTTGGTTTGATTGATTGGAATTGCATTGTTGATTTGTGTAATTGATTTGGATTGTGATATATGGATTGAGGTTTGGAATTGGATTAATTTTGAAATTGATGGTGGAACTGTTGATGGTCTTGATGATGTGAATTGGATGGAGTTGAGGAGAATTGATTAATGGAATTGGTAGATGAATTTAAGGGATGAATTGATTGATGTGATTGAATGAAATGTTAGAATCCATAGGAGCCTGCACTGCCCCCTAAAACTGCACTGTGGGTGCTAAATGCCTCTTCGAGGGAAAGAGGTGCGGTCACGTCTTCAAGGGAAAGGCGTGATTTGTTTGGTTGAGTCAAGTTTACGATTCCTTCAAGGGAAAGGTCTCGTGGTATCCTCCAAGGGAGAGGATGCGTCTTGGACCTCTCCAGGGGAGAGAGGTGCGTCAGGCCGGCAGGGGTGGTGCGGGAAAACTCCTTATGGCGCCTAATCAAATCATCTAGATAAATCACTTGAGATATATGTGTGTGTGTGACTGGTGCATGTTGTGTGTATTGGATTGTGCTTGTGCGATGTTGCTAATGAGCTGTGGTCGGTGTTGGATTGTATGTGAATGGATTATGTGGTTGAGCTGAGTTGTAACTTCGAAGTTGAACGCTTCATGTTTTTTATAATGTTAGGAATGATGAACTGTTAATATGGGGAGATGCTTAATAACTCACCTAGAATGTAATGAGTTGAGTCGTGTCATGACTGTGTGATGTGTTGAGTATGTGGAACAGAGTTTGGGTTGGATTGTGCTTGGTTGATGTCGGTAATTGTGAAACTGTGAATTGTGAGTTGTGTGGTTGATGGATGAATGTGGGTGCTATTCGAGTTGGAAGATGTACTGTGTCTTAGTGTTGTATCGTGTGTCTGATGACTCCGTTGATTGTGTTGTGTTAAGGATCGATGAGTTGAGTACATTGCTGAATTTTTATTAATTGTATATACATCGGTGAAGGTAAGTTCTTGTGTGATCCCCTAGTGGCATGTTAGGAATTAAAATGAGAAGGGTTGTGTAAGATCCCGTTGATTGTTTGTGTGCGGAGTTGGGATCGCTCTTAGGCTAGGTTCGGCGCATAGTTAAACCCAGTGGGTTCACTCAGTTTCATTAGGAAGCTGATCCCCTTCTAGTTTCTCTTTTCAGGTTCGCGTGGTAGTGAGAGTGAGTTGGAGATCAAGTGTGTTGTTGAGTTCAGAAGAGTTGTAGTTGGAGTTGTGAAGTGAAGATTAGGAAGCTACTTTAGAGTGACCATTGTTTTGGATTTATGTTTCAATTGACATTTTGGGTTGGGAGATTTTGTAAATGGTTGTTGGATTTTGGCATTTCAGTTTGTACTCGATTTTATTCTATTAGAAGCGCTTCCGTCGTACTTTGGATTTAAGTTTATTTCGAATTTCAAGGTTGTTTCCCTTCTTAATTTAAACGCTGAATCTTCGAGTAGCACTCATACTGGTTCGACCACGGGTACACCCGGGTCGGTTTGGGATGGGTGTTACAAGTGGTATCAGAGCCTGGTTAGTCGCTGCTGCGTTGATGATTCGTCTATTCTTCTAGAGGAGTAATTAACCTCATAGGGAGAAGGGATGAAGCATCGGCACAGGACCAACTTTCCAGGGATTTTCAAACTGTTTTGAAATGGGTGGGAAGTTTTGAAAGGAAAGTGTTTGATCTTGGAAGGAAAGTGATTTGAAATGCAATGTGATTTATGAAAATTGGTCAACTGAAAGGTTTTGTGTCCTCCTGTAGTGAAGAGGGTCTCGGAGTAGTTTGGGAGTGAAAGTGGTAGTAGACTAGGAGGTTGGTTGGAAGAGTAGAGCTGTTGTAGATTTTGGCTAGGTTGGTGGAGTGTTCGAGGAGTTTGAAGTTCTGGTCGGAGGTGTTAGTTGGTAGTTTTAGGCTTTTCTTGAGTTTGCTTTGTTGTGCTCTTGTGTTGTGATTGTACTCTTGTGTGAGTTGTGTTTGGTTGTGTTCTTGTGGGGTGTAGTGACGTCGAGGTTCAGTTGTGCGTGTCTGTAAGGTAGTAGTTCGGAGTAATGTGGGAGTACTGCCCTTAGAAGGTGTGTGTTGCTAGAGCCATTAAGAGGGAGTTTCAAGAGGTGATGTTCCCTGTGTTGCTGCATTTGTTGCAGTGATTTGTGGTTGCGTTGCTAGAGCGAGTTGGGTTCTGATTTCGGGGATGAAATCTTTTAAAGTTGTGGAGACTTGTAACTTCCCCACCCAACCGAATGGTTTGGAACTTGAGTTTGGATGGTTTAGACATTGGAAACAAAGTTCTTGAGGCCCCATCGAAATCCGGGACGTTCATAGTTGAGTCGGGTTGAAGATACAAGCGATTACGTGAGAATTGGCAAAAGGTGACAGATTACAACACACAGTCGTGTGTTATAGAAACACACCGTGTTGTTTGAAACAACATGCCATGTGTTATAGAAACACGCCGTGTTTCTTGTGTCTGCCATAAAAGGCAACTTTTCAGCACGGATTTCCATAACTTCCCCTTCTTTCTCTTTCCCCGAAAATGCTTTTGACGAACCAAAAACCCCCTTAGGTTCAATCCTTGATTCCGGGAGTTGTAGAGCTCCGATTGACAATCCGTTTCTTCCTACGTGTTCATGGCGACGAGAGGAAGACATCACTAGTCATGGTTCTGGGTATTTCGGATCGAGATGCTGTCAGTAGCAGAAGGAAGAGCTACGAGTTTGGATTTGTAGAACTTGGCGGTTCGGGTTCCGGGAGTTGTTTTAGAGCCTCGTCTTCTTGTCAGGTGAGGGTTTAGCGTACGATAGGTAGTATGGTCGGTGTCAGGAGTTGCAATTTTAACCTAGATGAATGTAGGACTTGCATGAATTGGAAGAGAGTAAAAGGAGAAATTGTTCTGCGTTTGGTTTATGTGTATTTGTGATGATTGGTGATTGTTGTTTGGATGTTTATGTGATGATTATGATGATGATTGCTGACTGTGGTTATATGTTGGGACAGGGGAATGATTAATAATGATGATTAATGAATTGGATGTAGTAACGAGTGTAGGAGGGTTGGGGTATGATGCTGTAACTGTATTTCTGCTTGGAATTGTTGATCTGTGGTTGCAGGAGGGTGGTCCTGCCAATGTGGGGTCACCCTAATTGATGAACAGGTGGATGGCTCCACCAATGTGGGGTCGTCCAATGAAGGACGTACAGGAGGGTAACCCTACGACTCATGACATGGCTTCCCATGTACTTGTAGGTGGGGGTGGCCGGTGAGCTAGCCATTTACCCTTAAACTGTTTGTGCCGTGGGAGGCGTTGAATGTCTTGTGATGTGTGGTTATGTATGATGTGGGATTACTAAATGATTTGGATTGTGTTGGTTTGTGTGATGTTGGGATTGAGATGATGCTAGGTGTTGATGTATGAATTATGCAACGTGCCTTTTAGGTGGAATTGATGATGCGTGTGAAGGTGGTTGTTAATGTGATTAGGGTGGTAGACTATGACTTAGAACTGGCTACTGGAATTGGTAGGGAATGTAGGTATGGAATTGGATAATAGAATCAGTACGTGTAATTGACTTATGGAATTGGTTAAGGAATTGGTGAATGGAATTGAGTAATGGAATTGGGTGGTCTGATTGCATGAACTAGCTGAGCTGGGGTTGTATGATTGATTTGAATGAAATTGATGTTGTGTGTGATGGTAATTGATAGTGTGTCTTGTGGTTATGGTAATAAGGTTGGAGTCTTGGATGTGGATTGGTAAATGGTTGAGAAGAATGAGGATGTCAGAATTGGTAGAATTGTGCTAGAAATCGTGTTAGATGAAATATGTGAACTAGATAAATTATGTGGTTTAATCTAGTAACGCTCAATAGGAGAGTTGAAATGGTAAATTGATGCTGTCGTGATTGTTATTGTTATGTGGTGTTGGTTGACTTGTGTAATTGTATGGTTGACTTGTGTGAGTGTATGGTTGACTAGGTGGCTAAGAATGGGAGTGAGGAGCTAAAACTAAAGTTAGAATGGAAGTAGGTCTCGCATGAATCCTTGAGAGTAAAAATGGATAACTGTCTTGTGATTACTGTTTGATGAGTGTGCTGATTGATGTGTGATGTGGGGATTGGGATGGAAGATGATGACTAATGATTTTGAACTAGAAATGTGAGATAGGATGGGATGGGATGAACTGAATTTCTATATTTGTACCTATCGTTGTCGGTTGTGGTTTAGTGTAGAGTTGTAACATGAATTTGGTACGTTGAATTGGTTCAGTGGAATTGTGCTGTGTAATTCTGTTGTGAAACTGTGTTGTGGAATTGTGTTGTGGAATTGGTGTATGGAATTGGACAATGGAATTGGTATATGGAATTGGCTAGAGGAATTGGGACTTGGTTTGATTGATTGGAATTGCATTGTTGATTTGTGTAATTGATTTGGATTGTGATATGTGGATTGAGGTTTGGAATTGGATTAATTTTGAAATTGATGGTGGAACTGTTGATGGTCTTGATGATGTGAATTGGATGGAGTTGAGGAAGAATTGATTAATGGAATTGGTAGATGAATTTAAGGGATGAATTGATTGATGTGATTGAATGAAATGTTAGAATCTGAAGGAGCATGCACTGCCCCCTAAAACTGCACTGTGGGTGCTAAGTGCCTCTTCGAGGGAAAGAGGTGCGGTCACGTCTTCAAGGGAAAGGCGTGATTTGTTTGGTTTAGTCAAGTTTACGATTCCTTCAAGGGAAAGGTCTTGTGGTATCCTACAAGGGAGAGGATGCGTCTTGGACCTCTCCAGGGGAGAGAGGTGCGTCAGGCCGGCAGGGGTGGTGCGGGATAACTCCTTATGGCGCCTAATGAACTCATCTAGATAAATCACTTGAGATATATGTGTGTGTGTGTGACTGGTGCATGTTGTGTGTATTGGATTGTGCTTGTGCGATGTTGCTAATGAGCTGTGGTCGGTGTTGGATTGTTTGTGAATGGATTAGGTGGTTGAGCTGAGCTGTAACTTCGATGTTCAACGCTTCATGTTTTTGATGATGTTAGGAATGCTGAACTGTTAATATGGGGAGATGCTTAATAACTCACCTAGAATGTAATGAGTTGAGTCGTGTCATGACAGTGTGATGTGTTGAGTCTGTGGAACAGAGTTTGGGTTGGATTGTGCTTGGTTGATGTCGTTAACTGTGAAACTGTGAATTGTGAGTTGTGTGGTTGATGGATGAATGTGGGTGCTATTCGTGTTGGAAGATGTACTGTGTCTAAGTGTTGTATCGTGTGTCTGATGACTCCGTTGATTGTGTTGTGTTGAGGATTGATGACTTGTGTACATTGCTAAATTATTATTAATTGTATATACACCGGTGAAGGTAAGTTCTTGTGTGATCCCCTAGTGGTATGTTAGGAATTAAAATGAGAAGGGTTGTGTCAGATCCCGTTGACTGTATGTGTGCGGAGTTGGGATCGCTCTTAGGCTAGGTTCGGTGCATAGTTAAACCCAGTGGGTTCACTCAGTTTCATTAGGAAGCTGATCCCCCTCTAGTTTCTCTTTTCAGGTTCGCGTGGTAGTGAGAGTGAGTTGGAGATCAGGTGTGTTGTTGAGTTCAGAAGAATTGCAGTTGGAGTTGTGAAGTGAAGATTAGGAAGCTACTTTGGGGTGACCATTGTTTTGGATTTATGTTTCAGTTGACATTTTGGGTTGGGAGATTTTGTAAATGGTTGTTGGATTTTGGCATTTCAGTTTGTACTCGATTTTATTCTATGGGAAGCGCTTCCGTCGTACTTTGGATTTAAGTTCATTTCGAATTTCAAGGTTGTTTCCCTTCTTAATTAAAACGCTGAATCTTTGAGTAACACTCATACCGGTTCGACCATGGGTAAACCCGGGTCAGTTTGGGGTGGTTGTTACAGCCTCTTTCTGGACAGTGACATCAGATGCAGGGTCCTGGCACTGGAAACGGCTCCTTAAAATGAGAGATTGTGTTAAAAAGTATATAGACCAAGATCATGAAGGTGATCTGAATTGGAATGGAAAGGCTGTCAAGAAGTTGAAAGTTGGTATGATTTGGGAGGATATAAGGAGCAAGAAAGCTGTTGTTGATTGGTATAATAGTGTTTGGTCAGGGTATAATATATTTAGAAGAGCTGTGATAGCTTGGCTAATTGTGACAAACATAATCAATACAAGGGATAAAATCAAGGTATGGGATCCTTTGGTGGACACTCTTTGTGCTTTGTGTGAGAAGGAAGAGGAAAGTACAGAGCATCTATTTGTTCACTGTGAGTTCACGAAAACTCTGCTGAACCATTTCTTCAAAGGCATCAGGTTAACTTCATTTCAGGAGATGGTTAAGACAATAAGTGGTTGGGGTGAAACTGTAATAGATAGAGCAAAAAAGCTGATTTGGAGAGTTCTTATTTGTAATGTTTGGAAGCAGAGATGTAATCGTATCTTTGGGGGGTAGATTGTAAGAGTAGTGCTCATGTCTTAGAGGAAATCAAGAGTGAAATGCTGAATTTCGCTCTTGGGAGACATGAAGTCGATAGTATCATAAGGGTAGTATAGTTTTGTGTTTCTCCTTCCTTTTACTGTACTGTTATTTCACGATTTGATGAATACAAACAAAGCTCAATTCATAAAAAAAAAATCACAATGGTTATGTTGGCTACCGCAACTACAGACAACAAGGGAATTATCAAGATAGACCTCCCTACAATGCCGACGCCAACCAGAACCAAGGCCAAAACCAGAACAGCCGACCAACTAGTCCAGGTCAGGATCAAAAGCTGAACCATCCGCCGGCAGGTGTCTACCAGCCGCCGCACCACGATCCGGGTAACTATGGAACTACTCATGGCAATCGCCAGAATCAATATCTGAACAATACCTATACAGGGCAGCAACATCAGAGGGAGAACAACGTCAGTGAACTCGACAAGAAGCTCAGTCAGATCATCACCAGGCTTGACGATCATGACAGTCAGTTCAAAGCTCAAGCTCTTCTCAACCAAGAACAGATTGCATCCGGTCAAAGGATTGAGCAGGCTGTGAACCAGATCTCTAGCATGCTAACATCTGGTCGACCATTTGGCCAGCTTCCAAGCCAAACTAAACCGAATCCGAGAAAGGAGCAAGCCAAGATGGTATCTATTCAAGATCCAACAGCCTTGTCTACTAATGCTTCTTCTAATTTATGCAGGACCGATGAAACTCCAGAGAAGAAGGAAGCACCGAAAGAGGCACCTAAGGAGTATGATCCTCCTCTTGCTCCGTACTACGTGAAGCCTCCTTTTCCAAGAGCATTGCTACCGAACGCAAGGATCGAGACTGGCATGTTGGGAGGTAAAGAAGGATATCCTGACGCTTATAGCAAGAAACCTTCATCGCCATACCCAGCTAAGTGTTCTGATCCTGGATCTTTCACTCTTCCTTCGGTTATTAATGATGTTGAGATAGAACGTAGTTTGGTTGATCTAGGCGCGTATGTCAATGTTATGCCTATGAGTTTATTTGAGAAATTGAATCTAGGAGAACTTGAACCAACTAGCATACAACTTGTCTTTGCTGATAGATCATTGAAAACTCCGAGAGGAGAGATAAAAGATGTTGTTACTAAATGTGGTCCTTTCACGTTCTTAGATGACTATGTGATTATAGATACTAGCAAAGAGGATTCTACTATTCTTATAGGTCGACCCTTCATGGCAACAACCGGAATGCAAATTAACATTCCAAATGGTTCCTTGACTTTGAGGGTTGGTAAAGAAACAATAACTTTCCGCCTTACAGACGGTATGAAATATAATCCTAAGAATGAAGAATCTCATTGTCTAGCTGTTGAAACTGTGGAGTTGACTCCGGTCAACTCCATTACTGATGTCTCTTCTAGCGTTCCTAGATCAATTGTTGTTGCAGGTGTTGAACAGATTACAAAGTAGAAACCAAAATCTTCTGCTCAAAAGCAGCCAAAGAAGAAGGAACTAAAATCCTCTTCTTCACAGCCAAGCAAGGAACCTAGTAGGTCCCAGAGGAAGAACCAGAAGAAGAAGACTCAAATGGTCTAGAGACCAGTTGTTCCACCACCCTCTTCTGAGCCAGCTGCACCACCAATTCCTTCCGAGCTACCGAAGCTGGAGCAAGTTAAGAAGGAGAAGCCAAAAGCGTCTCCCAAGGAAACACCGACGATCACCGATCCTGGTGATATGAAGCCTGAGGTTAAAAAGAAGACGAAGCCGATCGTTCTCATTCCTTCCACCGTCTTCCTTGTAGAGGATGATCCCTGAAAAGAACTCTTTGGTTCGTTCAACATCACCGAGCACCTTCCCGATGGACGCACTACGCTCACTCATGCTAACGGGAAGAAATTCATGCACGCCGGAGATTCCCCGAAGCTCTATTTCATGAACTCCGACGCTAGCATTAAGGAGAACCTGAGTTGGGATCTCTCCTATTACCGTCCAGGTATCGTCCAGCTCAAGGACGTTAATAAAAGAGCGCTTGATGGGAGTCAACCCACGGCTGGAGTCAGTTTTTCATTTGTGTCAAACTTAGTGTTTTAGAGTCGGTTCAGGGGAGCCAAAAGTGTCAGTTTTCATGATTTCTTATTTTTCGTGTGTAGTTTCTGTCTCATCGTTGCAATCGCAAGTTGTTTGAGGTTGTTCCGATTTTTTTTGATTTAATTGTGATTTTCAGAAGTTTGCCGGGATTGCGAAAATATTTTCAACTCGTGCAGGTCAAACTTTTTGGCGAAAACTGTCCCATTTTTTGGCGAAAACTTCTTTTGAAAACCCCCTGTGATTTCCAGTCAATTTTAGTTAAACTTTTCAATGAAAACTCTATGAGTTTTTGGTGAAAACTCATTTTGAAAACCGACAGACGATTTTAACTTAAGTTTTCAGTGAAAAATTGCACAAATTTTCGGTGAAAACCTGAGACAAAATTCACAAAATTTTCCCTTATTTTCTCAGTCACTCTCTCTCTCCCCCTCACTTTGCATTTTTGAAAAATCAAAAACTCTCTCCCCTTGTTTTCAAACCCAGCCGCCGCCACCACCGCCGTTGCCACCGTACCTCTCCCCTCCTTTGTTCGTTCATTTCGAGCCGTAGATAATTCGAATCGGAGCTCTAGAGCTCCCGTTCTGCCAAACCCTAGTATTCTTGATTTTTCACCGATTTCTCTCTCTCCGTTCATTTTCAGCACTCATGGCTTCAAGGTAAGTTGTAGAACTTTTCATTCCAAATCTTTTGTCATGTTGAATGCTGAATTTCATCGGGGTTGACTTGGGTTGACTTTTTTTCGTCTACCTCGATTTGCGTGCCGACTGTTTCGTGTGAACTAGGTTAGCTGATTGTTTGACCTAATATAGCTTGCTTAGGGAGAGTTGTGCTGAATTTTAATACCATTTGATTGTGTATTGATATGCTTAAAGATCGATTCTTTGCTGTGTTGACCCTTGAGAAATGTCGGTTTGACCATGAATTTTCTATGTTCATTTGGCTGCCATGGGTGTTCATTCGCATTCATATTACCGTGTTTGCCATCTGAGTTTATAACTATGCCGTCATTTCCCACTTTGAGCTAGTAATTACCATGATTAGGGTTCAATGTGCCTATGATGTTGACTCTTTGAATGTCGGTTTGACTTCCGATCTCTAATCATGATATGAACATCCCGGCTAGACATATGCATGCTTTGTGATTTATTGTGATTACCGGTTGCTTACTTTGCTTACCCCCACTCGGTTTTTCTCATTTCTTTGTGAAATTGAGTTTTTCTGTAACACCCATCCCAAAGCGACACGGGTTCACCCATGGTCGAACCGGTTTGAGTGCTACTGGAAGAACCAACTTTAAAAGAAAAGAGTAAAACGCAGCGAAAACAGAAACAACTCTTCATTAAAAAGCTCAAAATCAACTGAAGGCCTTCATTACATAAAATCTGAAATCCGAAACCAAATCTCAAAATGATTACAAATCTCCCAATCCAAAAGTGTCAACTGAAATCTAAATTTAAAACAATGGTCACTCCACAAAAGCTTCCTAATCTTCACTTCACAACTCCAACCTGCAACACCTCCGAACTCAACCGAAAACCTGAAAAGAGAAACTGGGGGGGGAATCAGCTTCCTAATGAAACTGAGTGAACCCACTGGGTTTAACTATGCGCCGAACCTAACCTCAAGAGCGATCCCAACTCCGCACACAAACAACAACGGGATCTGACACAGCCAGCTCATTTTAATTCCTAACATGATACTAGGCGATCACATAAGCTCAATATCAAATCAACCTCCACAATCCATGATAACAATAGTACACAAGAAATCAACATGCATAAGATCAACATCATACCAGAACTAGTTCTTCATAACAACAAAGATCCTCACTCCTACGGTTCACCATTGACTGACATATATACGATTTAGCATTGCTTCACAAACAAGCAGTTTAGCATCACAAGACAAGTTACCATCAAAGCACACACATGTATACCTCTTCATACACATTCGCACATTCACACATACGCTGCATTTCCTCTTTCAATTATCTAAGTGATCTCACAGGTGCACTCCCCAAATCAATACCCACAACTCATAATCTCGACCATATAACCCAAATCATCAATTCACAAATACAACGATATAACCAAGATCATGAAGCACACAGATCAACCTTACATCACAATACATCTAAACTCCTTACTAACAACACTTCCAATCACACATCGACCACCACTCACATTGCACAGATTCACAATTACCTACAACGTCAATCATAGACCATTCAACCTCTAACTCACATCTCAGCATGACAACATGATTCACAACACATCACAAGGCAATTCACAAACACGTCCGAACACACATCATACAGAAAGCACACATGCATCTCAATTCCATTATCTATGTGAGTTCATTAGGCGCCATAAGGAGTTGTTCCCCCGCTACCCCGCCGGCCTGACGCACCTCCCTACCGCATGGGAGGTCTTCGTGCTCCCCTACCGCATGGGGAACACTTCATGATTTCCACAATTCCACAATACCACAATACCACTCCCCGTCGGGAGACTAATCTACCAGTCCGTCGGTAGGCCCTAACCACCAGTCCGTCGGTGGGTGAAACACAATTGGGGTAACGTTGGCTCCTTCCAGTTCTATCATTTTAATTCCAGTTACCCAATTCCATTTGATCAACTCCACTTTACAAATCCACTACACAAATTACACATCACAAATCCACATCGCAAATCCACATCACAAATTGACACCACAAATCCACATCACAAATTGACACCACAAATCCACATCACAAATCAACACCATGATTCCCCCACACAATTCCACGTTCTAGTTCCAAACACCAATTCTATGTTTCAATTCTAGGACATAATTCTAGTCTAACCACAACCGGCAATAATAGATACAATCATAGAATTCATCGCATCCAACCCCATCCCATCTCACATTTCTAGATCAACTACATTAGCTATCATCTTATATCCCCAATCCCCACATCACACATCAATCAGCACGCTCATCAAATAGTAATCACAAGACAGTTATCCAGTTTTACTCTCGAGGGTTCATGCAAGACCTAACACATCCTAAGTCCAGTTCCAACTCCTCACTCCCATTCCTAGCCATCTAGTCAACCATACACTCACACAAGTCAACCATACAATCACACAAGTCAACCAACACCACATAACCATAACAATCAAGACAACATCAATTTACCATTTCAACTCTCCTATTGAGCGTTGCTAGATTAAACCACATAATCTATCTAGTTCACATATTTCATCTAACACGATTCCTAGCCACAATTTGACCAATTCTGACATCCTCATTCATCTCAACCATTTACCATCCACATTCAAGACTCCAACCTTACTACGATAACCAAAAGACACACTATCAATCACCATCACACACAGCATCAATTTCATTCAAATCAATCATACAACCTCAGTTCAACTAGCCCATGCATTCAGAACACCCAATTCCATTACTCAATTCCATTCACCAATTCCCCTAACCAATTCCATAAGTCAATTCCACGTACCGGTTCTATTGTCCACTTCCACGTACAAATTCCCTTACCAATTCTATTAGCCAATTATAAGTCATAAGTCTACCACCTTAAACACATTAACAACCATCTTCACACACAACATCAATTCTACCTAAAAGGCACGTTGAATAATTCATACATCAACACCAAGCATCATCTCAATCCCAACATCATGTAAACCAACACAATCCAAATCATTCAATAATCCCATATCACACATAACCACACATCACAAGACATTCAACGCCTCCCACGGCACAAACAGTTTAAGGGTAAACGGCTAGCTCACCGGCCACCCCCACCTGCAAGTACAGGGGAAGCCATGTCATGAGTCGTAGGGTTACCCTCCTGTACATCCTTCATTGGACGACCCCACATTGGTGGAGCCATCCACCTGTTCATCAATTAAGGGCGACCCCACATTGGCAGGACCACCCCCTGCAACCACAAACTGACAATAGCATAAAATACACAATTCTCATGTTCACAGACCCGTCCCTCCTATCACTCCTTACTAGTTTCGATCAATTTATCATCCATGTTAATCAATTCCCCCAATCAAAATCATCACAAACAGCCATCAATCATAAACCAATCCATCAATTAACAAACATCCAACAATCATCAAAACATCATATTTCACAGAACAATCAATTGTAGAACAATTTTCCCCTTTTACTCTCTTTCAATTTCATGCAAGGCCCTACATTTTTTCTAAGTCTGAATTGTAACTCCTCACACCGACAAGACTACCTATCGTACGCTAAACCCTCACCTGACAAGAAGACGAGGCTCTAAAACTCTTCTAGAAACCCGAACAGCCAAGCTCTCAGACACCAAAAACGTAGCTATCCTCCTCTTCACCGACAGCAGCTTACTCCGAAATATCCAGAACCTCCAGGTGCGATCTCTTCCTCTCATTACAACGAACTCATAGCAAGAAACGGATCACCAATCGGGTATCTACAACTCTCAGAATCGAGGTTTGAAGTTTTGGAGATTTCTGGCTCAGCCAGAAAAACGTAGCTCTTCCTTCTTCTACTGACAGCACCTCGATTCGAAATACCCAGAACCACGAATAGCGATCTCTTCCTCTCCTCTCCACGAACCCGTAGCAACAAACGGATCGTCAATCGGAGCTCTACAACTCCCGGAATCAAGGATTGAAGCTAAGGGGTTTTTGGCTTCTTCAAATACGGGTTTTGGGGAAAAAGAAAGAAGGGGAAGTTATGAATTTCCGTGCTGGATCCGCCTTTTTAAGCACGAAAAGTGCGCCTGGCATGCCAAATGTGCGCCGGCGCACATTTACCCCCAAAAGGAGCACATTTTGAATATTCAGCCGAAAGTTTGCTGAATTAATTGAAATGTGCGCCTGGCACTTCCAAATGTGCGCCTGCGCACTTTAGGGCCCAAAATCAGCACTTTTGGTACCGTTCACTGTTCCCCTCTTTTGCAACTTCAACCCGGCACATACCCAAACGTCCCAGACCTCAAGAGACCCTCTTAAGTACCGTTTCCGGCACTGTAGTCACCCAGACTTGAGTTCTAACCCGTTCGGTTGGGCGGGGATGTTACAAGTCTCCCCAACTTTAAGAGATTTCGTCCCCGAAATCACAACCCGACTTGCTCTAGCAATGCAACCATACATCACAGCAACAAATGCAGCAATTCAAGATCACGTTACCTCCCGAAATTCCTCTAACGGTTCTGGCGACTCACACCCTCAAGAGACACAACTCACCCTACTCTGAACTTCCTTCTAACAAACACGCACAACCGAACCACAAAAGCACCACAAGAGCACAACATCACAACAACACAAGCAACCAAGGGAACAACACTACACTAACAAACGCCACCACACTAAAGCTCCACACACTTCAACCACTCTACTCACTTAACTAAATTCTACAAGGCTCTACTCCTCTAACCAGTTTCCCAACCTGCTACTACTTCCACTCTCAACTACTCCGCCACCCTCTTCACTACAGGAGGACACAAAACGTTTCAGTTGACCAATTTTAAGAAATCACATTTCATTTCAAATCACTTTCCTCTCAAATTCACAACACTTTCCTTTCAAAACTTCCCACCCAATTCAAAACGATTTGAAAATCCCTGAAAAGTTGGTCCTGTGCCGGTGCTTCTTCCCTTCCTCCTATGAGGTTAATTACTCCTCTAGAAGAAGAGACGAATCACCAACACAGCAGCAACTACAGGTTGATACACTTGTAACACCCATCCCAAAGCGACACGGGTTCACCCATGGTCGAACCGGTTTGAGTGCTACTGGAAGAACCAGCTTTAAAAGAAAAGAGTAAAACGCAGCGAAAACAGAAACAACTCTTCATTAAAAAGCTCAAAATCAACTGAAGGCCTTCATTACATAAAATCTGAAATCCGAAACCAAATCTCAAAATGATTACAAATCTCCCAATCCAAAAGTGTCAACTGAAATCTAAATTTAAAACAATGGTCACTCCACAAAAGCTTCCTAATCTTCACTTCACAACTCCAACCTGCAACACCTCCGAACTCAACCGAAAACCTGAAAAGAGAAACTGGGGGGGAATCAGCTTCCTAATGAAACTGAGTGAACCCACTGGGTTTAACTATGCGCCGAACCTAACCTCAAGAGCGATCCCAACTCCGCACACAAACAACAACGGGATCTGACACAGCCAGCTCATTTTAATTCCTAACATGATACTAGGCGATCACATAAGCTCAATATCAAATCAACCTCCACAATCCATGATAACAATAGTACACAAGAAATCAACATGCATAAGATCAACATCATACCAGAACTAGTTCTTCATAACAACAAAGATCCTCACTCCTACGGTTCACCATTGACTCACATATATACGATTTAGCATTGCTTCACAAACAAGCAGTTTAGCATCACAAGACAAGTTACCATCAAAGCACACACATGTATACCTCTTCATACACATTCGCACATTCACACATACGCTGCATTTCCTCTTTCAATTATCTAAGTGATCTCACAGGTGCACTCCCCAAATCAATACCCACAACTCATAATCTCGACCATATAACCCAAATCATCAATTCACAAATACAACGATATAACCAAGATCATGAAGCACACAGATCAACCTTACATCACAATACATCTAAACTCCTTACTAACAACACTTCCAATCACACATCGACCACCACTCACATTGCACAGATTCACAATTACCTACAACGTCAATCATAGACCATTCAACCTCTAACTCACATCTCAGCATGACAACATGATTCACAACACATCACAAGGCAATTCACAAACACGTCCGAACACACATCATACAGAAAGCACACATGCATCTCAATTCCATTATCTATGTGAGTTCATTAGGCGCCATAAGGAGTTGTTCCCCCGCTACCCCGCCGGCCTGACGCACCTCCCTACCGCATGGGAGGTCTTCGTGCTCCCCTACCGCATGGGGAACACTTCATGATTTCCACAATTCCACAATACCACAATACCACTCCCCGTCGGGAGACTAATCTACCAGTCCGTCGGTAGGCCCTAACCACCAGTCCGTCGGTGGGTGAAACACAATTGGGGTAACGTTGGCTCCTTCCAGTTCTATCATTTTAATTCCAGTTACCCAATTCCATTTGATCAACTCCACTTTACAAATCCACTACACAAATTACACATCACAAATCCACATCGCAAATCCACATCACAAATTGACACCACAAATCCACATCACAAATTGACACCACAAATCCACATCACAAATCAACACCATGATTCCCCCACACAATTCCACGTTCTAGTTCCAAACACCAATTCTATGTTTCAATTCTAGGACATAATTCTAGTCTAACCACAACCGGCAATAATAGATACAATCATAGAATTCATCGCATCCAACCCCATCCCATCTCACATTTCTAGATCAACTACATTAGCTATCATCTTATATCCCCAATCCCCACATCACACATCAATCAGCACGCTCATCAAATAGTAATCACAAGACAGTTATCCAGTTTTACTCTCGAGGGTTCATGCAAGACCTAACACATCCTAAGTCCAGTTCCAACTCCTCACTCCCATTCCTAGCCATCTAGTCAACCATACACTCACACAAGTCAACCATACAATCACACAAGTCAACCAACACCACATAACCATAACAATCAAGACAACATCAATTTACCATTTCAACTCTCCTATTGAGCGTTGCTAGATTAAACCACATAATCTATCTAGTTCACATATTTCATCTAACACGATTCCTAGCCACAATTTGACCAATTCTGACATCCTCATTCATCTCAACCATTTACCATCCACATTCAAGACTCCAACCTTACTACGATAACCAAAAGACACACTATCAATCACCATCACACACAGCATCAATTTCATTCAAATCAATCATACAACCTCAGTTCAACTAGCCCATGCATTCAGAACACCCAATTCCATTACTCAATTCCATTCACCAATTCCCCTAACCAATTCCATAAGTCAATTCCACGTACCGGTTCTATTGTCCACTTCCACGTACAAATTCCCTTACCAATTCTATTAGCCAATTATAAGTCATAAGTCTACCACCTTAAACACATTAACAACCATCTTCACACACAACATCAATTCTACCTAAAAGGCACGTTGAATAATTCATACATCAACACCAAGCATCATCTCAATCCCAACATCATGTAAACCAACACAATCCAAATCATTCAATAATCCCATATCACACATAACCACACATCACAAGACATTCAACGCCTCCCACGGCACAAACAGTTTAAGGGTAAACGGCTAGCTCACCGGCCACCCCCACCTGCAAGTACAGGGGAAGCCATGTCATGAGTCGTAGGGTTACCCTCCTGTACATCCTTCATTGGACGACCCCACATTGGTGGAGCCATCCACCTGTTCATCAATTAAGGGCGACCCCACATTGGCAGGACCACCCCCTGCAACCACAAACTGACAATAGCATAAAATACACAATTCTCATGTTCACAGACCCGTCCCTCCTATCACTCCTTACTAGTTTCGATCAATTTATCATCCATGTTAATCAATTCCCCCAATCAAAATCATCACAAACAGCCATCAATCATAAACCAATCCATCAATTAACAAACATCCAACAATCATCAAAACATCATATTTCACAGAACAATCAATTGTAGAACAATTTTCCCCTTTTACTCTCTTTCAATTTCATGCAAGGCCCTACATTTTTTCTAAGTCTGAATTGTAACTCCTCACACCGACAAGACTACCTATCGTACGCTAAACCCTCACCTGACAAGAAGACGAGGCTCTAAAACTCTTCTAGAAACCCGAACAGCCAAGCTCTCAGACACCAAAAACGTAGCTATCCTCCTCTTCACCGACAGCAGCTTACTCCGAAATATCCAGAACCTCCAGGTGCGATCTCTTCCTCTCATTACAACGAACTCATAGCAAGAAACGGATCACCAATCGGGTATCTACAACTCTCAGAATCGAGGTTTGAAGTTTTGGAGATTTCTGGCTCAGCCAGAAAAACGTAGCTCTTCCTTCTTCTACTGACAGCACCTCGATTCGAAATACCCAGAACCACGAATAGCGATCTCTTCCTCTCCTCTCCACGAACCCGTAGCAACAAACGGATCGTCAATCGGAGCTCTACAACTCCCGGAATCAAGGATTGAAGCTAAGGGGTTTTTGGCTTCTTCAAATACGGGTTTTGGGGAAAAAGAAAGAAGGGGAAGTTATGAATTTCCGTGCTGGATCCGCCTTTTTAAGCACGAAAAGTGCGCCTGGCATGCCAAATGTGCGCCGGCGCACATTTACCCCCAAAAGGAGCACATTTTGAATATTCAGCCGAAAGTTTGCTGAATTAATTGAAATGTGCGCCTGGCACTTCCAAATGTGCGCCTGCGCACTTTAGGGCCCAAAATCAGCACTTTTGGTACCGTTCACTGTTCCCCTCTTTTGCAACTTCAACCCGGCACATACCCAAACGTCCCAGACCTCAAGAGACCCTCTTAAGTACCGTTTCCGGCACTGTAGTCACCCAGACTTGAGTTCTAACCCGTTCGGTTGGGCGGGGATGTTACATTTTCTACTAAGTGTGGGGTGAGTTATTAGTTAATTAATCTGGTTTCATTTCTGGCTTTAGGAATGTCACTCATGAGCGCAGGACTAAGGCGCGACTTGACACCACCTCCAGCTACCGAGCTCCAGCTCCCGTCACACCGGCTGCCCACGGCCCTCCACCAGCTTTCCCTGGCCGTGTCGGGTACCACCCCACGGGACTGGTACCGGAATGTGCTCGACTCATTGATACCTTTCGAACTTCTGGAGCTGACCACCTTAGCTGCCGACTTCCCAGATGTCGCTCTACAGGAGTTCTGGGCCACGTTCGAGCTAGATGAGCATAAGAGGAGGCAGCGCCAGAAAGTCGTCTCCTTCTACCTTCGCGGGGTGTACAAGGCGTTCACCTATGATGAGTTTGCAGCTCATCTTGGCATCCCCCGAAAGCATTACGAGGGTCATCACCTCGGCAGGGAGAACAACACCGGCAACGGAGAGGAGTATCACGCACTCTGGAGCCACATGACTGGAGTGCCAAACGATCGTACCACGTCACATAACTCAGTTAAGTCACTCTCTCACCCTCTAACGGAGAGGAGTATCACGCACTCTATCGTTTGGCGTAGATCTCTTTTGTTTGCTCTAGATAAGAGCCGCCACCACATCAGTCGAGAGGAGCTCCTTCTTCACCGCGCCATCTGGGAGGGTTATCCTCTTCATCTCGGATGGGTGCTTGCCCGCATATTCCGCCAGAAGACTTAGAAGCCGAATCCGCCTAGCTCACTCCTGGGAGGCAACTTTGTCGGCCAACTCATCATCTCCCTCGGTCTCACCCAGTCATATGGCCCGGACGTTCTACGACGCAGAGTATACACCATCGGAGGTGATTTGGCGATCGAGTACGCCCTCGAGTTGGACCTTGGTCCCCAGGTAGCGGCAGATCCTCCCCTCCAGCACGAGGAAGAATCGGAGGAAGAAGATGATTCTGAGGAGCCGGAGCTGGAGTTTGATGATTATATACCCTCGCCAC